>PVKS010007697.1:0-56468 GCA_004027875.1 Aplodontia rufa | reverse complement strand
TGTTCTGTAGATGGTTTCTTCATCCTGGCTTCAGCCACTACTTGCCAATAGTCACAAATGTGGATTTCTGCTCTGAACTGCGCCTTTTAATCCAACACCTGCCTAAGCCCTTTCTCCTTGCATGTCCCATGTGAGCTCAGATTTGACATTTAACGTTTACCAGGTGGAACCTGCCACGCTTCCGCTTAGAGTTCACATTTTCAACAAATGGCCTCACCTCCGGAGGACATTTCATACCCTTCCCTCATGGACTCCCAGCATTCAATCCCCAAGCCCTCTTCACCTACTTCATTAATATTTCCATTTATTTATTTATTTTCCTTTTGATAAAGAATATCTTCAAATATACAGAAGGGTGGAAGTAACATCTTTGGGGTTGCAAATGCATTTACCCTCTTGATAATGGCAGTAGTTTCATAGGTGTATATATTAATTAATTTGTACTTCGTGTGTTTTGCTAGGGATTGAACCCGGGGCCTCATGGGTGGTGTAGCATTCTACAAGAAAGCTATATTTCCACCCCCAAAATTGTGTCTGAAATGAGCAGTGTACATCAGTTGTATCTCAATGAAGTTTTGTTTTGTTTTTTAAGAGAGAGAGGAAAGGGAAAGAGGATCTATAATAAGGACGTTTGTATCAGTCCGTAATGACCTAACCTTTTTATTAAAGAGAGAGAATAAGAGAGAATCAACTTGATTTATTTTTTTATCTGGTTTTTGTTTTTCTGACACTTAGCTGTGCATATGGTGCTGGGTTTCAAACCTGGGTCCTCAGGGATGCCAGGCAAGCCCTGTAACCACTGAGCCACCTCTCCAGCCCCATAATGACCAAACTTTGCTAATAAACCTTAGCATGACCAAAATGAGACAGCTGGAAATCACGTGCCTCCCAATGTGATATAATATGACTTTGCCAAAAAAAGAGGAAAAATAACCTGGCCTGAATCAAATCAAGTTTGTTCTGTTTTGTTTTGTTTTTTCAAAGAGAGAGGCACAGTGAGAGACAGGGAAGGAAAGAGAGAATCATTTTAGTTTTTCACGTGGCTTTCATTGCTCTGACACTTAGCTGTGTACGTGGTGCTGGGGTTCAGACCCGCATACTGACGCATGCCAGCCAAGCGCCATAACCACCGAGCCACTGCTCCATCCCCTCAAATCAAGTTTTCAGATCCAGCTTCCAATCTTCAGGCTAAATAAGAAATGAAGATCAAATCAAGCTAAAGAAACCCCTGAGGCTGGGCGTTAATGGCACCCAACTATAATCTCAGGAACTCAGGGGGCTGAGGCAGAAGGATCCCAAGTTAGAGGCCAGCCTGAGCAACTTAGCAAAACTTTGTTTCAAAATGAAATGAAGAGCGGGGAGGTAGAGTTCAGTGCTGGAGTGCGCCTGGGCTCAGTCTCCAGTACTGCAAGTAAATAAATCTGAACAACACCCCAAAGAAGCAGTTAGCTAAATCCAGAATACAGAGCATTCTGCACTCAGAATGTTTCTTGACTTTCCTTATTTCTTGACTTTTTCTGTAGATAGAACTGTTAAATAACCTTTTTTCAAATACAGGGGAGAAATCATGACTTCCTACTGACATATCCAACTCTAAATTGAAATTAAAAGAGTTTAGTTCTTCGATTGTGTGTGTTTTACTTCCTGTGTGAACTCTTTCTACAATTCAGTTCAAACCATCATATCCTCTTCCCCGAATTAATCCAACAGTCTCTGTTAGTAAGCTTTCCATTGTTATGACAAAACACCCGAGAAAATCAGAATTAAAGAGGAAAGATTTATTTTGGCTCTTGGTTTCAGACGTTTCAGGCGGTAGTTGGTTTGCCTCTGTTGTTTTTCAGCTTTGTGTGGCTTGGCAGAACAAGGCCTTGTGGAAGACTCTGTGAAGACATGCCACTTTCCCCAGGGCAGCCAGAGAGCAAAGAGAGAAAGGTAGAGGCCAAGGCCCCAACAGTCCCTCCGGGCAACCTGCCTCCCTCTGCAGTGACCTAACTTCCTTTCGCTAGGTCTCACCTCTTAAAGTTTCCACTACCTCCCAATAGTTCCACAAGCTGGCAACCAGGCCTGTAGCATGTGGCCTTTGGGCGACATTTAAAATCCAAGCCTTAACACTCTTCTAACTGATCTCCCTAATCTGCACCTGCCTCTCTCTAAATCATTCTCCACAGTCAATAATAGGTTTTTCCCCCTTTTATACTGTTTTTTTTTTAATTTAGAATTTAATCTATAGTTGTACAAGATATTTGAGACAAGATCTCACTAAGTTGCTTAGGTTGGCCTCCAACTTACAATCCTCCTGCCTCAGCCTCCCAAGTAGCTGGGATTACAGGCATGTGCTGCCTTACCTGGCTAGTCTTTGGCACTTTTTTTTTGTTTGTTTTCAGCTTTTTGTACTGAGCCAAAGGCCTCACTTATGCTAAGGAAGCACTAAGCTATCCCAGCCCTTCTTGGCTATCTTTTTGGGTTTGTTCACTTTTAAGGTAGAGGGTCTGTGAGAGAAAGAGAAAGAGGAAATCAATTTTATTCAGTTTTTCATCTGGTCTATGCCACTCTGACACATCATTGTGCACGTGGTGCTGGGGTTCGAACCTGCGTCCTTGCATGCGGCAGGTGAGCACCATAACCGCTAAGCCAGTGCCCAGCCCTTTGCTAGCTTTTTAAACATATGGAAACGAATGTTAAAATGAAATACATGTTCTCCTCGCCCTGCTCCATACCATTTCTTAAGGTATTACTTTTTCTTTTTTTTTTTTTTTTCTTTTTTTGAGGCAGATCTTGCTGTGTTGGCCCCCAACTACTGGACTCAAGGATCCTCCCTCGTCAGCCTCCTGTGTGCTGCAGACACAGATGTGTGCCACCATACCGGCCTAAATGTGTGAAAATTCTAAAATGTTTGCCTGGCATGGTGGTACAAGCCCGTCATCCCAGCTACTTGGGAGGCTGAGGTATGAGGCCTGAAGGTTTGAAGCCAGCCTGGGCAACTTAATGAGACCATATCACAAAAAAAAAAATAAAAACATGGGCTGGGGGATATAGCTCCCTGTTAGGGTGCCCTGAATTCAATCCCCAGGCGCACACACAAAGTCTAAAATGCTTGAATGCCAACAAATTATTCCAATGTGAATTCAGAACTGGAATGAATACACACTGTTCCAGTCCTTCCCAATAAAAGTTGCCACGTCATTATACAGTCTGCATTTTACACAGACGCATTGGAGCCAGGCACCGCGGCACAAGTCTACACTCCCAACTACTCTGGGAGACCGAGGCAGGAGGATTGCAAACTGGAGGCCAACTTTAACCATGTCTCAATTTTTTTTTTTCAAAATAAGGGAGATGTAGCTTAGTAACTGAGCACTTGCCTGCTACGAAAGAGGTCCTGGCTTCCAGAGAGAGAAAAAGAAAGAAAGAAAGCCGTAACACTTTAAAAGGAAAGAAGGATATAGTACTCATTCTTGGTTTGTGTTGACATTTCCTATCTGCTGAACTTTAGAGAAGAATGCATCAAATGTGAAAAGTAGCCATGCATGGTGGTGCACATGTGATCCCAGTGGCTCAGAAGGTTGAGGCAGGAGAATCACAAGGCCAGCCTCTGCAACTTAGGGAGGCCCTAAGCCACTTAGCAAGACCCTTACTAATAAAAAAATAAAAAGATTCTGGGTTTAATCCCTGGTCTAAAAATAAAATAAAATAGAAATACTAGAGTAAACCCAGCAAGTGCTTCTAAATGCTTAACAACCATCTCCCAAAAGATCCACATTGCTGGGTGGTGGAGGAGAGGCTGCGGGTGTGGTTCACTGGAGGAGCCCTTGCTTGAGACCCTTGCATTTGATCCTCAGCACTACAAAAAAAAAGAGAAAAAAGTGGCATTATTCAGCGGCCGATTTTCAGCTCCTCAAACTCCCAGTTCTTCTTTGCTTAGAATCCTTCCATGCTGCCTTTTCTGTGAAGAATACTGACTGCTTCCTCCGTCCCATCATTCTTGCACATGCTCTGGGGCTCAGGCTGCCTCTCACACAGTGCAAGAACTCAGTGATATAAAATGTGCTTCTTATTATAGCTCATGGTCAAAACAAGCTTTTGAAACGACTACCTTAGACAACAGGAGGATGCGCACCATCACGCAGACTTTCGTTTTCATGGGGTTCAAGCTGACAATCCCCCCTAGCTGCCACCGTCACTTTGTCTTGCCGGTGTTTATGTCTTCCATCAGGTCACAGGCTCCTGGCCTGGGAGCCTGGGAGCCTTCCTTCTGGGTGATGTGGCGATCCCTGCTCCAACCCACGAGATGATTTTACGGTTTCACCCGGAACCCACTGCTCCCCATTCGCTGGCTCACACACCGTATCTTCAACTACGCAAATTTTATGTATGTATATAAATATATATGTATATACATGCATGTGTATTTCGTTTATTTCCAGAGTTGCCACTGTAATGTGATTTTGCAGTCACTGATCAAATTTCTAATGTTTTTAACACCTCTTTAAAAAATGCCAGTCAGGGCTGGAGCAGTGGCTTGATGGTTATGGCGCTTGCCCGGCATGCGCGAGTACACGGGTTCAAACCCCAGCACCGTGTACACAACTAAGTGTCAGAGCAACGAAAGCCACGTGAAAAACTCAATAAAAATGGATTATCTCTATCTGTTTCTCTCTCTCACTGTCCTTCTATCTTAAGAAAAAAAAAATGCTGGTGGCAGGGTGGGGGTGGGGGTGGGCATGGGCTGGAGCAGTGGCTCAGGGGTCATTGAACTTGCCTGGTACACTTGAGGACGTGAGTTCGAACCCAACACCACATATACAACAAAGTGTCCAGCAAAGAAACTCACATGGAAAACTACATAAAATTGATTCTCTCTCTCACTATCCCTCTCTCTCTCTCTTTAAAAAATAAACACTAGGATTTATTGATACCACCAATATTTATTTTCATTGACATAATTTTCTAGAAAGCAGAAAGTTTCTAAGGCCAATACTAATGGTCTTCCTTTCTCCTCACTTCTCTCCTCTCTCCCTTTCTTATATATACCATCTCTACATTGTCTCTGTCCCTCTCCCTCTTTGTTTTATTTTTTTACCTTTTTATTTCCCTTAATTAATAAATACCATAATCAGAATGAATAATGGATCTCCGTTGTGTTTCTTAATGGGTTAATGTCTGATTTTTTCTTTTTCTTTTCAGCACCAGGGATTGAACCCAAGCATGTGTAACCAATGAATCACATCACCAGTCCTTTTTATTTTTTATTTTGAGACACAGTCTCACTCAGTTGCTTCAGTCCTAAGTTGCTGAGGCCGGCTCTGAACTTGTGATCCTCCTGCCTCAGCCTCCCCAGTGCTGGGAATACAGGTATGTGCAACCACACTCCGCCCTTTATCCTCTCTTTAACAACCGTAGAACAATTTTTTTAAAAATGTAAACAGGGGCTGGAGCGGTGGCTCAGCGGTAACAGCACTTGCCTGGCATGCGCAAGTACACGGGTTCAAACCCCAGCACCACGTACACAACCAAGTGTCGGAGCAATGAAGGCCATGTGAAAAACTCAATAAAAACTGATTTTCTCTGTCTCGCCCTCTCTCTCACTGTCCTTCTCTCTCTTTAAAATAAAATAAAAAATATAAAAAAATAAAAAATGTAAACAGAGAGGGACAGTGAGAGAGAAAGAGAATCAGTTTTATTAAGTTTTTCATGTGGCTTTCGTTGCTCGAGACTTCGTTGTGTGCGAGGTGCTGGGGTTATGAACTCGTGTTCTCACTCATGCCAGGCAAGCGCCGTAACCACTAAGCCACTGCTCCAGCCCACAATTAAGACATTTACTGAGAATCTGAAAGTAACTCCTATCACCTAAACTTTCAAAGTTCAAAGCATGTGTAATTTCCGGAATGCCGTCTGTTGGTGCTGTATTAAGTAAGTTCTTCGTGTTATGTAGCAAACAGGTAGTAAAAATAACACACTGAACATTTAAAATTGTGCTAGGACTGGGGCTGGGGGTGCAGGGAGAGCACAGTTCAGACGTAGGGGATGTGGGCTTGATCCCAAACACCAAAAAAAAAGGACCCTACAGTGCAGACACGCTGAACCCGCTGCTGGAGGCTCCTCTCACATCGCCATCCTCACTGGGCTAAACTGCAGGCAGAGCTCGGCACAGCCGTCCACCCCAGCTGCTCAGCAGGCTGGGGCAGGAGGATGGAGAGCGTGAGGCCCGCCTGGGCAGTTTAGCAAAACCCTGCTCAAAATGAGTCGGTCTGGGGGACGTAGCTCAGCAGCTCAGCGTTGGAGCACGCGGGGTTCACTTCCCAGTCCCCAAAGCAAACAGTCAGTCGTGAACCTTCTGCCTCTTCTGCTTTCAGCTCTTTCCATTTATTTCTGCTGTGATCTTCTTGATTTACTGTTACTAACATGATGGGGTCATGATCATTGCCAATTACTAGAAAAATTCCAGGAATGTCCCATTCCTCTGGAAAATGTTGCCTTTCCTGTTCTTTTCTTCTGGCATTTCTAAAACTATATCTTCGTAGGGCTGGTGATGTATCTCGGTGCTGGAGTGATTGCCCTGCGTGTGCATGGTCCTGGGCTCGACACTTAGAACTGCAAAAATGAACAAATTAGTAATAATACATCTCTGCGTCTGGACACAGATACTCTTCCTCCTCCTCTTGTGTGTGTGTTTGGGGGTGGGTATAGGATTTTGCTCAGGGCTCTGCCACTCAACTATATTTCTGGCTTTTTTTTCTTCTTTTGGTACTGGAGATTGGATTCAGGTGGGCTTAAGCACTGATCAAACCCCCAGCCCTATTTTTTTAGAGACAGGATGTCACTCAGTTGCTTAGGGCCTTGCTAAGTTGCTGAGCCTGGCTTGGAACTTGCAATCCCCCTACCTCAGCCTCCTGAGCCACTGGGTCATAGGCATGCACCACCACACCTGGCTATTTCAGACCCTTTTTAAGAAACATTTTTCAATTTTGATAGGGGAATCTCTCCACATTGCCCAGGCTGGCCTTGAACCCGGGATCCTTCTGCCTCAGCCCCCTGAGTCACTGGGATTTTGGGGTATTCACCACAGTGCCGAACTACATGCGTATATTTAGATGTTTACGTGTACAGATATATTCAAATTGCTTTCACCAGGAGCTAGAACAAACGGCTGATTCTAGGGACCTGGAACAAATGATGAAAACATTTATTTAATTCCTATTACATTTAGCAACTGAAAGAAAGACAAAATGCTACCTCTATTAGATCAAATTCTAAGAAAGCGAAGAACACATCCATCAGTCACTGCTGGTATCCTCGGCACTCAGAACGAATACGCAGCTAGGCTGGCTGAATCGCTGACTCAGTGTAAGCAGGAATGACAGTCACATCGGTGTCACAGCTCAGCATGCCACGAGGCCCAAGATTCCATCCCCAGCACACCAAAAGAGAAAAAAAAAAGAGAGAGAGAATTGGCATGTCCACCCATGTAACCAAAATCAGTTATATGACAAAATACACCAGAAAATGTTTTTCATATGGGATCTTTAATCACAGGTTCTTTTATGTACCCATTGTCTCCTCCAAAGGTAAAATGGGCTGGAGCCATGGCTCAGGTGACAGTGCTCGCCTGGCATGCACAAGGACACGGGTTCAAATCTCAGCACCCTATTCACAACAAAGCGTTGGATTACGAAAACCACTTGAAAAACTAAATAAAATTGAGTATCTCTTTCTCTAACTGTCCCTCTCTCAAAAAAAAAAGCAAAATAAAATTTAATATGTGATTGTTTTAGCAAATATTCATGCAGACAGATGAATTGAGCTTGTTTTTAAAAAATTAGTTTTGTTTTGGTCTTAAAGGATTAAGATAGATGTTTCAGCAGAAATATACGAAATTACACAGAATGTTGGTATAATTTTCTTTAGCATCATAGTCTTTTTTTCTTTTTGGTACTATGGATTAAACGCAGGGATATTTTTGCGAATGAGCTACATCCCCAGATTTTCAAATTTTTTAAAAACTTCTATTTTATTTATTTATTTTTGGTACCCAAGATTGAACTAAGGGGTGCTTAACCACTGAGATGCATCCCCAGTCCTTTTTATTTTTTTTTATTTTGAGACAGAGTCTTGCTAAGTTACTTAGGGCCTCACTAAATTGCTGAGGCTGGCCTTAACCTTTCGATCCTCCTGCCTTAGCCTCCAGAACCCCTGGGATTATAGGCATTCCACCATGCGCAGCCCAGTCTACATTTTTTTCTACAGAAGAACCAGCCTATTCTACTCCTGTTCCAGTCCCCTTATTTTCCCGCTGCAGTACAGAGTTACATCCCCAGTCTTTTTATTTTGAAACAAGGTCTTCCTAAATTGCTGAGACTGACCTGGAACGTGTTATCCTCCTGCCTCTACCTCCCCAGCTGCTGGGATTCTAGTCTGCATGCCAGGCTCTTTCTGCAAGTCTTATCTTCTTGTTACTGGTGGGTAAATCTAGGACCCAGTGGGTGAGGGGCACATTTAAGTCCACTTGACCATCACTGTAAACTTTGTTGTCTACACTTCTGTCTTACTTATCCACACATTCAGCCCCTGCCTGGGAAGAGCTGGTGTTTGTGAAGTCTCTTACACCTCCACAGCAGTAACCACCATCGTTTTTTGTTGTTTTTTTTTTCCTTTTTGGCATCAGGGATTGAACCCAGAAGTGCTTAATCACTGAGCCACACCCCCAGCCCTTTTTATTTTTTTATTTTGAGACAGGGTCTCACTAAGTTGCTTAGGACCTCTCTAAACTGCTGAGGCTGGGTTTGAACTTTCAATCCTCCTGCCTCAGCCTCCCAAGTGGCTCTGGCTTTTTTTTTTTTTTTTAATGGGATCTGTGTCCTCATATCTGGATATACCTTTTCACCTTTCCGCTTCCTAAGATATTTTTCCAGTTCTTGTTTAAATATACAGAACTCAAACTTCTCATGAGTCAGTGAAGACTGATTTATTTAACCAGAAAGTCTACATCGCTTTGGGAGGAAAAGAGGTGTCAGGAAAGTCTAATAGGATGACCATTGGTTTTCATTTTTGCTCTTTAATATACAAGTGACAGCCGGGTGAGGTGGCACATGCCTATACTTCCAGCTGTTTAAGGAGGATGGAAAGTTTGAGGCCAACCTCAGCCGCTTACAGAGACCCTGTCACAACAATGAAACAGGGGTAGGACTGTGGCTCAGTGGGAGAGTGGCTCTGGTTCCGTCCCCTGTTCGGGGTGGAGGGGAATGAGCGATTGATGAGCAGTATTTTTCTGCAGGAGTGGATGAAAGAAATGAGCCCTTCAACTGCTCTCATCCACTCTCACGCGTGACTTCCAAATCTTTCTCTGCTGCCCTTGTAAGCACTGAAGTCTTTTCTCTGCCTCCAATTCCATGTTACCAATTGTCTATGGAATGTCTCCTCTTAGTATTTTTTTTCATTGACCTACATATTTTTTTAATTCTTTAAATGTTTATTTTGACATTATTTCAGGTTTACAGAAAAGTCGCAAGAATAATGCAAAATATTCTCATTTACCTTTTACCCAGATGTTTTAAATGTCAGCGTTTTATCGCATTTACTTATCCTTTTCCCTGCCTCCTGTTTGCTTGGTTTTCCTGAACTTTTTTTTTTTTTTTGTCTTTTTTGATAGCAGGGATTAAACCCAGGGGTGCTTAACCGCCCAGCCATATCCCAACCCTTTATTATTTTTTATTTTGAGACAGGGTCTCACTAAGTTACTCAGGGCCTGACAAGTTGTTTTTGTTTTTGTTTGTTTGTTTTTTGTTTTGTTTTAAAGAGAGAGAGAGAGAAACAGTGAGAGAGAGAGGGAGAGAATCAATTTTACTTAGTTTTTCATGTGGCTTTTGTTGCTCTGACACTTCATTGTGTACGTGGTGCTGGGGATCGAACCTGCATCCTCGCGCATGCCAGGCAAGCACCGCAACCCCTGAGCCACTGGTCCAGCCTTGATTTTTTTTTTTTTTTTAAGAGATAGAGACAGAGAGAGAAAGAGAGAATGAATTTTATTTAGTTTTTCATGTGGCTTGTGTTGCCCCAACACTTCATTGTGCATGTGGTACTGGGGTTCGAACCCTATCCTCCCATAGGCCAGGCAAGTGCTGTAACCACCGAGCCGACCGCGCCAGCCCTGAGGCTGGCTTTGAATCTGAGATGCTCGGCCTCACTAGCCTCTGGAATTACAGGCGTGGGCCGCCACACCCCGCTTTTGTAAATCTTTTGAGAGTAATTTATAGATATGATTTCCCTTTATTGGTAAATGTTTGGATGAGCATTTCCTAGGACTAAAGACATTCTTTTACATAAGCTGAGTACAATGATCAAAATCAGTAAAATTAACATTAATACAATGCTATTATCTAATCAAGATGTCATTCAGATTTCCCCAATTGTCCTAATAATGCCCTCTTGCAAAAGAAAATCCCGGATCATTCATTGCAGCCAACTGTCAAGTATCTTGAATCTACAACAGTTCCTCCATCTTCCTTTGTCTTTCATGACATTGGTATTTTTGGAATACAGGTTAGTTATTTTGTAGAACATCCCTTTGATCCTTTATCCACTGGTCTTAATTTTGTCTCTCGGGTCTGTGTAAACAGGGATGTAAGTAATCCATTTTCTGTCTTCATCGTCAACTTTCAGATTTTGGCAGCATCTCTCAGTAGACTCGGTCGCTTAACTTCTCTGAACCTTCATTCTTCATCTTTAAAACTGAGATAATTATACCTACCTCATAGGTTAAGGAGAGGATAAAAGGAAGTGACATATTTAAAAGGAATTTACCTACTGCCTGGCACAAAGTCCTTTGCTTTTCAGATGCTTTGGTTTCTCTTCACCGCTGCTCCACCCTTACAAAAATGCGTTCTAGTTAGCTCAAGCGTCTCTGAACACCCGATTCTGCAACTGCCTAAGACTCAACTAAACTAAAATTGATAGCTTCAGCAGACCATTTAATGCTATGGTATCTGGAGTCAATTAAAATCTCTAAAGCTTTTCCTGCATGGCCTTTTGCTATTATTATTATTATTATTATTATTATTTTAAAGTGAAAGGGACAGTGAGAGAGAGAGAGAGAGAAAGAATCAGTTTTATTTAGTTTTCCATGTGGCTTTCGTTGCTCTGAGACTTCGCTGTGTGCAAGGTGGTGCTGGGTTTCGAACTCACATACTCATGCATGCCAGCTGAGCGCCGTAACCGCTGAGCCACAGCTCCAGCCCTTTTGCTATTATTATTAATATTACCATCATGATTATTACTATACACTAGTACTTGTTGATCTGACCACTGGCTGTGTCACCCACAGCATGGAGTAGCTCCCACGATTGATCTTTTATATCGTAACTCTCCAAACTGTGTAGGGCAATGACCATCTGTATTTCAAGACCGGAATACAGACTCAGAGCAGTTAAGTCACAGGGCTTATATAAATGAGAGTGCAAGAATCTAATCTCAGCTTGATTTTCCAGAATATCATTAAAAATGCTTTTTATCTATTACCATTTTCTGTTCCTGCTCACTATTCTGTCCTGTTGGAAACGTTATAATTCCTGATTTTGCAATCCTTCCACATTAGCTTTTCCTCTTAATTTTGGATTTTGTGTGTCTCTGATGTATTCTTCAAAATCATTGATAAAAATATGCATCAAGCCAGGCATTGTGGCCCATACCTATAATTCCAGGTACTCGAGAAGCTGAGGCAGGAAGATTACAAGTCAAGTTCAGCCTCAGGAATTTAGCAAAACCCCCTCTCAACATAAAATCAAGCCTAGCACAGTGGCTCACGCCTGTGATATCAGCAATGTGGGAGGCTGAAGCAGAAGGATAGCAAGTTCAAAGCCAGCCTCAGCAACTTAGCAAGGCCTAAGCAACTAAGCAATAAACTGTCTCAAAATAAAACATAAAAGGGGCTGAGGATGTGGTCCCTGGGTTCACCCCATTACTAAAGCAATAAAGACAATGAAATAATTATGATAAAATAAAATAAAAAACAAGAAAGGGCTGAGGATATAGCTCAGTGGTAGAATGCCCCTGGGTTCAATCCCCAGTACAAAACCAATGCAAAGAAATAAATAAATAAACATATGAAAGAAAGAACCCAGCATTTCCTTCTGGTTAAAATCAATCACTGTCTACATACAGTTTTCTCAAATAGTTATAAATAAATTTACTGCCTGTGGACTAATTTACTTATCACCATCTTATCCATGAGAAGAAGTAAAGACCTTTTTTTCTCCTGGACTATTAGCCTAACAAAACCATTTTTTAAGAAAAGCCAAAATAGGGGTTGGGGATTTAGCTCGGTGGCAGAGCGCTTGCCTAGCGCACGCAAGGCCCCGAGTTCGGTCCTCAGCCCTGGGGAAAGCCAGAACAGTGCATGCCTCCTTCTTGCCCAACTTGCCTATTGAAGTGATGTTGGTCCCTGGTGATTGCTGCTTTTCTTTTTACAAATCATATTATCGAGACACAGCTTCTCCAACGTTCACAGCAGCTCAATTTACTATAGCTAAATTACGGAACCAGCCCAGATGCCCCCCACTCGATGAGTGGATTCAAAAACTGTGGTGCATATATACAATGGAATACTACTCGGCCATTAGAGAGAACGATATTATGGTTTTTGATATCAAATGGATGGAGATGGAAAAAATTATGCTAAGTGAAGTATCCCAATCTCAGAGACTCAAGGGCCAATTGTTTTCTCTCATTTGTGGAAGTTAGAATACAATCAGAAACAGTATGATAGATGGCTAAGCTAATAATAACCTCAACATGTATGAATTCTTACACAATCGTGGGGAACCTTTCCTAGGACGCTGGGGGATGTATCGAGGGGGGTGAGGGAGGGAGAGAATAGGAAGAATATCGAGGAGACTGGTGGGAGGTAGTATGGGGGAATCTAATCAGAGGGGAACCTCCGACTTCCATGAGAAGTCCAATTAACTTGGGGCTTAAGTAAGGGAAAACACGGAACCATGGGAACCCAAGGGGGGAAACCATGGAATGGCACCAGCCTTGTTTGTTCTGTCATTCTACTTTTGTCCTTGATTGTTTGATGATGAATCCCTCCCAACTGTAAGACCATGTTTAACGAATAAAAATAAAAATTATTTATTTACTTATGTACCAGGGATTGAATTAACAATACTTAACCACAGAGTTACATACAGCCCCAGCCCATTTTATATTTTTTTAATTTTGAGACAGGGTGGCACACATGTCATCAGAGCAGCTTGGGAGGCTGAGGCAGGAGGATTGTGAGTTCAAAGCCAGCCTCAGCAACTCAGCCAGGTCCTAAGCAACTTAGCGAGACCCTGTCTCAAAATACTCAAAATAAAAAATATAAAAAGAGCTGGGGATGTGACTCAGTGGTTAAGAGCCCTGGGTTGGTACCAAATTAAAAAAAAAATTATAATCTTAATAGAGGTGAATTCAAATAATAGTGAGTGTTTTCCAAATTTATATATATATATATTTGTGTGTGTGTGTGTGTGTGTACTGAGGATTGACCCCGTGGATGCTTTACTATTAGAAATACTTAGGTGCCACATCTGGGAGGGCAATCCACCAAAATTTATCCCAAAGGAAGCACTGCCCCTTTTTCTCTTAAGGAAAAGTTGGGAGTGGGAATAACAATACGAAATTGGCTAATTTAAAATTGGGGCAGGTACAGAAAAAGGCTACAGCTATAATGGCATACCTGTTAGGGAATTTAAAAATGGCTTCTTTTGAACCACATGGTTCCCTGACTTAAGGCAGCTTCCTGTTATGCGTGAAACTTAAATTACATTAAATATGCCTGTGTTGTATTACAGGTTTAACTTTGATAGAAAAGAAATAAATCTTATATTAACCACTGCGACATCTCCAGTCGTTTTGATGTTTTTCATTTTGAGACAGGGTCTCTCTAAGTTATTTAGGGCCTCACTAAACTGCTAAGGCTGGTCTCAAACTTGCCATCCTCCTGCCTCCATCTCCAAATCTCTGGGATCATAGGTTCGCAGCACCATGCCCACTGTTTCTTTGTTTCTTTTGATACCAGGAATTGAATCCAAGGGTTGTCTACCACTGCGCTATAACCCCAGTTGTTCCTGTTTTGAGAAGGGGTCTGGTTAAATTACCCAGGATAGCCTCAAAATTTCGATCCTCCTGCCTCAGCCTCCGAAGTTGTCAGGAATACAGAATTGTACCACTCTGCCCAGTTAGCCTACCAAATTTATTAAGCTCACTGTGCTAACTACATTATTCGAATTTTGCCAGAATTGTGCAGCAGATGTTATCTTTTTTATAGATGAGAATACCAAGTCTAGGAGAAATGTAAAGCCTTAAGGTTGCAGAGACACTCAAATCTAAATGGTGGAGCTACTAGATATACAATTGCAAAGTGGCAAATTTTTGCAAACTCCTTATCCTAGCATTTATTTTAGGGAAGCTACTGCCGTTAACTGTTCATTTTTACCAAATAGTATAGACTAAAAAGTAGATTTACTTGAGTATCTTAGGTTCTATACTCAACCATAATGTAGCAGTTCCCAAAGTGTTTTCAAAGGAACAGTAGTTCCTCCACTAGCCTGGGGACAAAACAGTTCCACCGTCAAATGTTTGACATACATTACATACTACTGCGATTCTCTGCAAGATTCAAAGAGATCTGAGAAGCCCTTTAGGAAAGAAACTTGTCTAACTTTCTTCAACCACAGAGCAGCTTCAGGAAACTGTAAAAAGGTGTTAAAGGTTTTTTTTTTTTTCTTTTTACTCTTTAGCACTGTGGGATATTTTTCCAGAGATACCATGAGGCTTAAAAAATATATTCTAATTCAAATATACACCTTATAATTAGATAGTGTTTTAGTATTTACAAAAAAAAAGAGGAAGAGGAGGAGGAGGAGGAGCCTCCTCCCATCCGGAGGGTCATTTAGATGTGCTGTTATTCTTAGTCCACATTTGCTAAGAAAGGTCTAGAGTTAAGAACCTTCTCAATACCTTACAGCTATAGAAGGTCAAACTGAAACTAATGCAGATTTTTTTCAAACCGAAGTCCGTTCTCTTTCACTTAGCTAATGTCTTTGTTTTTCCCTCTTTGATCATTTTAAAAGCCTGTTGACGTTTTCAGAACAAACAACTTGGAGAAATGGAAGAGATTATATGAAACGTATAAAATGACCTTTATATTGCAACAGTTTGGATCCAAAAAGCCATATTTGAAATTTTCCCCTTTTAAAAAGTTGTTCCTCATCAGCAGTTTGGGGTTTGGAGGGGGAAACAGGGTGCACTCTGAGAGCTGAGCCCTGTGGGAAACCAATCTGATCCTGAAAACAGCAAATTAGCCCACAGCCATACCTGTTTACACAGCCAGTGTGTGTGTTGTGCTGTTTGAAGATACTTCAAAAATAACAATTGTAAAAGAGATTACTGCTTTGATCAGAGAATCTGAATCTCCTTTGTTTGACCATGAATAATTGGTCTTTGTGATGTTAATGCTTCTTTTAAGGAATATCAGATCTGTAAACGCACCTTAATTACAGGCGAGCAGTTTTGGAGGGAATTTGTGACAGCGTTTTACTGAAGGTCTTTCTTAGTTCCCCTTTAAATGTAATTATAGTAGAAAGATTATTTTAGGCCAAGCAGCAAAAATGCTGTAATTATTAGTGTTTTCAATAGTGTTCGCATAGGATGAAAAAAGTTATCTTATTAGGCTTTAAATGTCAAAAATGGTATATTTTCCCCATTAGGCATGGAACAAAAAAAGAGAGAGAGAGAGAAAGAGAGAGTTAATCAGTTTCATTAATTTTTTAAAATCTGCTTTTAGTTTTTCCTACACCGGTTTGAACCCAGGTCCTCATTCCTGCCAGGCATGGGCTCTACCTTGAGTCACCTCTCCAGCCTAAAAGGTCAAGTCTTAACTGAGATGTTCCTACTAACCTGTTAACTATAACTATGCCACAAACTCAGAAATCTGTTTCCAGAAATCTGAGACTTCACATGGGAATCCACCACTTAAATCCACTCCATATCTTCCCTTTTCTGGGTGCAGTGCTGGGGTGCTGGGGATCGAACCCATAGTCAAGCACACATTAGGTACCCAATCTCCCACTGAACTATACAGCTAGCCCCTGATTCCCAATTCTTGCTTTTCAATTTGAAATGACCTAAATAATCCAACCAGAGTATACGGTTACAGTGGGGCCCTCCCACTGTAATTTTATGGCGTGAGCCTGGTTTTTGTTGTTGCTGTAGGAAGATATATGTTAGCATAGAATGCTAGATGTTGCTGAAGATGTGAGGAAACGGGATTGCTAAACAGTAGCAAGGGTGATTTAGTTAGATATGAGGAAGAATTTCTCAACAGGCGAGTGAAATCTCCTCTGCTTTGAAAGTTGCATATTTTCTGAAATGGTGTGTGGTAAAAGTCTGGGTGCACAGTGAGGCCTCTTTTTTGTTGTTGCTGTTTCCTAGGTTTTGTTGTTTGTACTGGGGATCGAACTTGTGATCCTCCTGCCTCAGGCTCCCAGTGGCTGGGATTGCAGGTGTGTGCCACCAAGCCCTGCGGCCAGGCCTCTTCGGAGAGGGGAAAGTTTTGAATGGCTGCATTTGTTACTGTACAGGGTCTGAAGTCTCTGAAGGTGATCTTCTCCCTACTTGGTGCCAATGACCACCATTCCACACTTATACCTGGTACTTATACCTTCCACCCCTGAGAGGATTCTGTTCAATATTGCATTAACATTTAAACTCATCCTTCAAAAGCTATGAATGGAGCCAACCAGCCTGAGTGAGGGAAAACAACCTCTCTGGGGTTTAAGCCATCTGAGCACGCACATTCCAAGTCATTTTATGTTTTTGGTTTTTTTGTTTCCTAATCTTAATTAGCAATTAGCAGCTCGGCAGCATTGCATTCATTCCAAGCAGCAGGGATGTAGAGCAATAATCTTATTTACCCTACACCGGAGAGAGTGTTCCTCACTTGTCTGTCAACCACTTAATCTAAGTGCTCTGCTAGGTGTCCACCCCACACAACAGAGAGTGACTGAACCACGCCCAAAGGCTGTCCCCACGTGGTTAATTCAGTGGTCATCAAAAGCCTCTGCAAGGTCAAGGAACAATAGGTAACAGGCCTTTTCAGACTCACTAAGGTGGCACGTTTTACTTACATTCATTTAAAAGATAGAGCTCGTGCATATTCGAAGACTTTGTACGCGAAGTTAATCCGTGAAAACGATTACAGGGAAAATAATAAAACTCTTCGGTTGTTCTTGACAATGAATGGAATAGAAAGGTGCTGTAAATAGCTCTTTTGCAGCAATGCGGGAAAAGCAAACTATCAAATGGACAAGTTATTTACGTTAGAACATAAACCGCATCTCGTACTGGGAAATTGGGCTGCAGGCAATTTTGTGTCTCAACATGAACATGTCGTTAGTTTTAATTTTCCACAACAAAGATTTTAGGGTAATTTGCTTTCATTAGAATAGTTTCTCTTCTACAACACAGTCACTCAACATCTCTCTCCGACGCCTCTCTCACCACCATGAAAGGTCACTTTTTTTCCTGCTTTTAATTTATAAGAATAATTTCGTTTTTTAAAAGGATGTAAACACTATGGCAAAAGATTTTATTGCATACAGCAAGAACCGAGACAGAGGGTGAGAACAATGCAAACATAGCGTAGCTGTAGAACAGTCAAACATCTTAATCTCATGAAGGTATCCTATCCTCGTTGGACATGCCTTGGTGTTTTAGGGTGCTAAGTGTACACAGTATACTTCTCTACTGTAAAAATGAAGGTTACCATAGAAGAAGAACAATAATCAGTTACACATTAACCATAAAAGGTCATTTCTTGTAGCAAATGCAAGGTCTATTGATCAAGTAATATTTGTCCGTAGAAATGAGTCTCATTACCGAATGAAGCTTGCGAAGGGAACCGTTGTCTAGTGGGCCATCAAGACAAGGGCACATCATCCATGTGTTCAGGATGATTTGAATGTTGTCCCTCTTCATCTTTAACGTAATTTACTGACTTTTCAGCTAACCAATCCCTGACACTGCATTCCTGTGTTGGCTTACTAGGCTGCACAGTTGAACAATGATTAATCAATCGCCTAATGTGAGCTACGAGATAAGAAAAATATTAAAAGAAAATGAATGACGTATTCACTTGTGTTACAAAACTGTCTATGAACGAGTTTCCCAGCATGAGCTGTGGTTTATTTTCAAACTTAAATAAGTTTCCTATGTTAACCTTATCTTCCGGGTACTTCCTGCAAACTTTGTATATTATGCAATCGAGCCCATAAATATAGGTAGAAGTTAACTTGAATGGCTGAAACGGAGTTAACCACATACATGTAGTTAAAGCTTTATCACCATTTCTGTCATAAACCTCTCCCTTTTCTTTAAGAGATTGACCAAGCCATCATAAAAAATGTATTATTGCCTGTATCTTTGCGAAACACGAGTTCCTAAGAAGTGACTTGCCTTCCTAAACATACTGGATTTGGGCTTAGAGTCCCTGAACAGTACAACATGAATGCTGCTAGATGTCAGGATGGTCAGCATGTTTGTATACTGAGTGTCACAGAGTTGTTCTAATGACTTCCTCCTTCTTTTTCCAAATTCTGAAACATTAGCATAGTATAACTCCAATGATGGCACATCTCTAGAGGCATACGCTTCAACACGTTAGCCACTTCACCAAATAAATAAGGGAAAGAGCCAAACAGTGCTAGCAGGAAAAGGATTATTGTTCATCAAATATTCATAATAGGAAGGATGGAGATTTTCTACAGATATAATCAGCCAAAAATAATTGGACAGGAAAATTAAAAGGATGAGATCGGGGCTGGAGCGGTGGCTCGGTGATTACAGGGCTTGCCCAGCATACACAAGTACACAGGTTCAAACCCCAGCACCCATGTACACAACTAAGTGTCAGAGCAACGAAAGCCATGTGAAAAGCTCATTGAAAATTGATTCTCTCTCTCTCTCACTGTGCTTCTCTCTTTAAAAAATAAATAAATAAATAAATAAATAAAAGGATCAGATCCCTGAAATTGACCTTGTAAAAAATTCTACAGCAGGTGTCCCACTGACAACTCTGCTGGCTTATGTTTAGAAACTACTGCTAGCATGGCATCTTATATAGGCAGTGTATTAAGAAACTAAAGCAGGCACAGCGGTGCAGGCCTCTAATCCAACGACGCTGGAGGCTGAGGCAGGGTGATCTCAAGTTTGAGGCCAATCTCAGCAATTTAGTGAGGCAATTTAGTGAGACCCTGTCACACAATGAAAAAAGGACTGGGGGTATGAGTCAGTGGTAACACCTCAGGGTTCTATCCCCAGTATTAAAAAGAAACAGAAAAAAGAAACTAAACTCAGTTGTTGAGAGTTTCTAACATTTTTTTCAATGGGTAGACCCAAGGCCTGTCTTTCAATGACTGATTTCCCTCCAGAAATAGGATGTATGTATGTATATATATATATATATATATGAAAAGGATTATTGTTCATCAAATATTCATAATAGGAAGGAAGGATATATATATATATATATATATATATATATATATATATATATACATATATATTTTTTTTTTGGTGGTACTGGTGATTGAACCCAGAGGTGCTCTACCATTGAGCTACACCCCCAACCCTTTTTAAATTTTTTTAAATTTATTTTGAGACAGGGTCTTGCTAAATTGTCCATGCAGGCCTTAAATTTGCGATCTTTCTGCCTCAGCCTCCCCTCTCACTGGGATTATGGGCCTTCCCCGCCGTTCCCAGCTGAGATTGTCTTTAATCACCTCTTACTTTCTATGTTCCTGTAATGGAAACCTGAGGGTTGTGCAACAGAAAATTACTGAATACTGAGTTAAAAACAAACAAATAAATGACACCCCATGAGTTACAATTTTTCAAGGCCCTTCTCAGAGATTTCTTCCACCATGAAGCTCTCCTGGCCTATCCTGCCCAGATGATGTTCCTGGTATTTTACACCTAACCTTTTAACAGTCTGGTTCCCTTTGAATCCACAGTGCTTTTTAACACAGTTTATTCAGTAGATGTTGTATAAATGTTAATTGAGTTAACTTCTAAACTTCTTCTACGACTGAAAGAGTTCTATCAGAAGTTCTTCTAACAGAAGTTGGTTTTTTTTTTTTCCAGACAAATTGTATGAATCCCAGTTTATCCCCCTAGTACAAGTAGCAGGAAATTTGTGAAGTTAGGCTAATTTGTGCCTGGAGTCACCAATGGCTAAGAATAATAATACTCATATCTTGGCTGGGAGTGTAGCTCCGTGGTAGAAGGTGGCTTAGTATGTGCAAGGCCCTAAGTTTGAGCCCCACTCCACCCTTCCCCAAAAAAAGGAGGAAGAGGAAAATGATATCTTAGTTACTTAGTTTTGGGACATAAGGAGCAACCTCTCTTCCTGTGTGCCATTTAGGGCATTCCAGCCTTACCAGAGGCAAAGTGTTAATGACTGTGTGTTTACCATTCTAGATCAGGTATCTCACTTACAACATTTACAAAATCCACACCATGAAATATGCATTATGCAGTGATTTTCTTTCACTCCTTGTGTCTTTAGAGATCCTCTCACATCAGTAAAGGTATAGCTACCTCATTCTGCTAAAATCGCTGGTTAGTACTCCATGATGAGGATACACTAACATTAATGCTGCTGGATACTGATATGGTTGCTGACTTCGCATTATCATTAATAATGCTGCAGTAAACATCCTGGCAACTCCATCTTTGTGCACATTTAAGTGATTCTAAGGAATGATTTCCTAAAAGTAGAATTGCAAAGTGTGTGAAAATCTTATCTATCGATAGCTTTTTTAGATTATCTTCTGTCAGATATATATTTTATAAGATGCACACATGGTTGTATTTTTACCAACATTACGAGACCTCCCGTATCCGCACAGCAACTGACTCTCTTTCATTTTTGACTCTCAGTTGAACATAAATGCAATTCCATAAGCATTTTAATATCCATTTCCCTGATGCTAGGGAGACTGGGAATGTTTTCATGTATTTATAGAACACTAGTTTTTCTTCTTTCATAAATTACTCATTTACTACCATTGCCTAATATTTTTTGTTGGATTTCTCTCTCCCTCTCTTCTGTCTGTCTCTGCCTCCTTCCTCCCACCCCCTCTTATACTGGGGATTGAACCTAGGAGCATTTTACCACATCACCTGTCCTTTTTTTTTTTTTTTTAAAGAAAGAGGGGACAGTGAGAGAGAATCAATTTTTATTTTTAGGTTTTCACATGGCTTTCGTTACTCTGAGACTTCGTTGTGTAGAATGAAGACTTTGTTGTGCACATGGTGCTGGGGTTTGAACTCGATCACCTGTCCTTTTTAGTTTTTTATTTTGAGACAGGGGTCTTTGCTAAGTTATTGAGTCTCTCAGTAAGATGGTGAGGCTGGCCTTGAACTTGTGAGTCTCCTGCCTCAGCCTTTCAAGTTGCTGGAACTGCAGGTTCACCTGGCACAATGCTTGATGCTTGATGTTGGGTGTAATCAAGGGCCTATGGCTTTACCACAGCAAGTGGTTTTTGTTTGTTTGTTTGTTTGTTTGTTTGTTTCAAAATGAAAAGGCAAAACCTAACTAAAGTTACATTAAGGTAAAATTGATATTTCATTGGTCCAGTTTTTACTATACCTGCTTGTACCATATTTGGCTTCTTAAAGTGTATTTTACAAGATACAAAAATGGATTGATTCTGATCACCCAGTTTCAGCCGCTATTAACCCTTGTTTCATTAACACCTTCATTCCATGATCGTGTCTCTGGGCTATTGTGAAGCAAATCCCAAATGTCACACTAGTTTACACTTAAATATTTCCTAATGCTTTAAAAAGACATGATTGTAATAATGTCCTTACTGACACTTTAGCTTAAAGCTCTGGGGACTTGTGTGCGTATAGATTCAGACAACAATTCCACCCATTTACTCTGCTTCTTGGCAGAGACTGAGCTGGGGAAGCAAAGATGAAAACAACATGGAAGCCATCAGGGTTGATGCAACAGAAATAACGGGGCCGTAAAGGTGGAGGTGTGCTTTAACTGAGATGCTATTGTTTTTGTGGGCTGGTGATGGGTTCTCTGGCTGACCGCTTGGTCTTCTACAAATACAGATCTGTTAAGACGAGTTCTATATAGCAGGATCTCACTTTCTGAAGTAAATCAAACTGCCCCCAACTTTTATTTAATTAATTTATTTATTTAAACTAGAAATTGAACCCAGAGGTGCTTTATCACTGAGGCCAAACCCCAGTCCTTTTTTTTTTTTTTTAATCGTTTTTTATTTTGAGATGGGCTCTCGCTAAATTGCTTAGGGCCTCACCAAATGGCTGAGGCTGACCTTAAATTTATGATCTTCCTGTCTCAGCCTCCTCCGTTGCTGGGATTGCAGCTGTATGCCACCATGCCTGGGGTTAAAGCCCTTTATAACAAAACAGATCCTGAGCAATTCTTTGTGCTTTTTGAATTGACATATTGGAAAACTGCAGGGCAGTTTTTTTGTAGAATTTTCATCAGTTTGAGTCTTTTTGTCATGATTAGGCATTTTTTGGTAGGAACATAATACATATGATGTTACGTTCTTGTTGGTTCACATCAGGAAACACATGATGCTCATTCTTGCTAATGGTGATATTGGTTTTGATCATTTCAGTAAGGGAGATTCTGTCAGGATTTTCCATTGATAAGTTACTATTTTCCCATTATAGCAAATGCCTCATTTGTAGGGAAATACATTGAGACTGTAAATTGCCTGTTCCTCTTCAGAACATCACTCAGTTGTTTCGGCTTCTACTGATTTACTGAATCCATTAACACAATAATTGTTGAAAAATGGTGATTTTTCTAACTCTAGTGTTTCTTATACATTTTACAAGATGTATTAGTTCATTTTCTGCTGCTATAACAAAATACCGAAGCTGAGTACTTCATAAAGAAAAGAAGGGGGTGCAGGCATAGCCCAACGGCATGTCACATGTACTTGTAAGGCCCTGCGTTCAATCTCCAGCATCAAAACAAGGGGGAAGAAACAAACAAAGAAAGAAAAGCAATTTATCTAGCCCATAGTTCTAGAGGTCCAGGATATGACACCATCGTCGACTTGGCTCTGGTGAGGACCCACTGGCTACATCACAACATGGCTGATGGCTTCGCAGCAGGAGCACACGAGAGAAAAAGAAAAAGAAACAGGAGCTGGGGAGAACATGGAGACAGGAAACTGGAGAGGTTAAGGGACCGGATTCACTTTTTATTTTATTTTATTGTTTTTAATTTTTAAAGAGAGTTAGTTTTATTCATCTGGTTTTTGTTTTTCCTCCACTTAGTTGTGAATGTGGTGGTGGGGATGGAGTTCAGGTCCACACGCATGCCAGGCAAGTGCTCTACCACTAAGCTACACTCCTGGCCCACACTTTTATTTTCAATTCTTTTTTTTTTTTTTAAGAGAGAAGGACAGTGAGAAACAGAGAAAGAGAATCCATTTTTATTGAGCTTTTTACATGGCTTTCGTTGCTCTAACACTTAGTTGTGTACGTGGGTGCTGGGGTTTGAACCCGCGTACTTGTGCATGCCAGGCAAGCGCCGTAACCACCGAGTCACTGCTCCAGCCCCTATTTTTTATTCTTTTTTAAAGTATCAATTTTATTTATATTTTTTATCTGGTCTCTGCTCTTCTGATGCTTAGCTGGGATCTGAACCTAGGTCCTCACACATGCCAGGCAAGTGCTCCACCACTGAGCCACTGCCAAACTTATATTTTTAATGTGACCATTTACATATATTTTTAATAAAATTGAGTTCACAGAACACTGATTGCCTATTTTGTGTGGAAGAGTGAGCCAGGAAGCATCATGAGTGACACAACGACCACTTGCTCCCTTCAGAGACATGATTTGTTGGGGAAGATGACATAGACAGGTCATAGGAAGTGCTTTATTGAGGTTACAAAGCTTAAACAGGAGAGCAAGGTAAGCTTCAAGGGAGAATCTAAAGCAACCTCGGGAGAAAGGGGGGATTTTAGGTTGGCCTTGTATATTGCTGAGTAAACACTCTCTTATCTGTGGGGGACACATTCCTAGACTCCCAGAGGCTGCCTGAAACTGGGGATGATGCCTCAAATTAGATACACTGCTTTTCCCTACACGCACACACCTCTGCTATCCTTTATAAAGCGCGCACACTAAAATTAATAATAATAACAATTTGTAATGCATAGATCAATTATCACAATATGCTGTAATAATGTTACGTGAATGTGCTCTTTCTTTCTCAAAACTTTCTACTTTTACCCTTTTCGATTAATGGAGACACTTGACAAGGCTTTTCTGTGTCTTATTCAAATTGCCTGCTTTGATCCTCTTGCTCTTTGGGACTGTTGTTAAATAAAATAAAGATTACTGGAACACAACGAATGTGATACTGAGACAGCTGACCTGATCACCAAGACAGCTACTTAGGGGCTAACAGGCGGGTAGGGTATACAGAACGAATACTCTGGAAGCAGGAATGATTCATGTCCCAGGAACTACTGGGCTGGATTAGGCAAGATTTCATCATGCTACTGAGAACAGTGCACAGTTTAAAATTTATGAGTTGTTTATTTTTGGAATTTTCCATTTAATATTTTTGGTTCACAATTAACCATATGTAACTGAAACAGCAGAAAACTGAGACTCAGGATAACCAGGGACTAATGTATATGTGATCAATGAAAGGCATTATAGTTGGAGAAAACAGCAGAGGCTTCTGGGAAAATACAAATAATCCCCATGGATGGAGCCTGAGGTTTGTGGGGAAAGAGGAAGAGAGGGATAATGAGATGTAACTTGGGAAGTCCAAGGTCCCAAGCTGAGGAGTTTGGTCTTCATTCAACTCAAAGGGAGAAGCCACGAAACATTTCATAAAGGAGGTTGCTTCTTAGATGACACTGAGGGCAGGACTCTGTCTTATTTGTCTTTGTGTTTTCTAGGCCTGTGCTGTTGTTTGGATCTTGAGTATCTCCCAAAAGCCCGTGTGTTGAAGTTTTGGCCTCCCACCTGTGGAACCTTGGAGGTGAAGTTAGGTAATTGGGGGTTGTGCCATTGAGGGAGATGCTGAGACCCCAGCCCCCAGGAGGTAAGTAGTCCTGCTCTGCCATATGCTACTGTCCCAATGTTCTATGCCACCACAGGCCTAACGCGACAGACCCAAGTAATCAGTACTGAAACTTGTGAATCCATGAGCCTCCTTTATTTTTCATGTTTATTTTTTCAGTACTGGGGATTCAACCCAGAGGTCTCTACCCAAGGCCCCTCTTCTCCTTTTTCTAGAATTTTATTCTGAGACAGGGTCTTACTAATTTGTTCAGATTGGCCTCAATCTTTTGATTCTCCTGCCTCTGCCTCCTGAGTGGCTGGGATTACAGGTGCATGCCACCATTTTAAGTTGACTACCTCAGATATTTTGTTATAGTAAAGGAAAGCTGGCTGACACAGTCTGCAACCATGCTTAGCATGTAGAGGGTATTCAGTAAATCTTTGCAGGCACCAAGGTGCCAGATGATTCTAAATAAAAACTGGAAAATGACTGGGTATGCTGGTACATGTCTATAATCCTGGTGGTTTGGGAGGCTGAGGCAGGAAGATTGCAAGTTCAAAGCCAGCCTCAACAGCTTAGTGAGGACCTAAGCAACTTGGTGAGATCCTGTCTCCAAATAGAAAATAAAAATGGGCTGGGGATGTGGCTCAGTGGTTAAGCACCCTGGGTTCAATCCCTGGTACAAAAAAGAAACTGGAAAATGTGTTTTGAATTGAGGTCAGGATGGTGGGGGTAGAGGGTAGGTCCTCAGAAACTAGCTCTTTTTTGAAGTTTTGTAGAAAATGTTTTAAATATCAAGATCCTAGGCCACTATCACTACCACCACCACTACCATCACCTCTGCTGAAATTTTAAAATTCCTAGTAAGCAAGTATAGGAATTATAATTGAACAACTTTGGGTGCTGGGAAGGAGAACAAGGCTCTTAGAAGATGATATGGACATCCCATTTGAAACTATTTCAAACCACATCTTCTTTGTAAATATAATAGGATTTAACATAAGCAGCTCTTCAAAAATGCATCTAGTCTATCTAGCTTTAGAGTCAATTCATTCTGTCAAAACACTGTATTTCACATGAGAAAACAAAGCAACCAAATAAAATCAGATCCCCAAAATAATGCAGTAAAAATTATTTGACCACTTAGGAAATAAATGAAAGTGTGTTTCTATTTCCATCTTGAACATTCCCCAGGTTCTCTTTTTCTAACTTCAAACTCCTGTTGGTAATCTCTCTTCAGCTTCTTTATTCTGTAGGGAATGCTGACAATTTAGCAGTTTTGTTATAAAGTTTACATATTTTCCCAAGATAGGATGTGACAAGCTGCTGTTTCCAAGTGGAAAACTATTTGATCACCGGCAGTTCCAATTGACCCTTACCTATAAAAAGTTAATATTTATGTTTTTACTAAAAATATTTATTCGGATTATAAACCTAACACATATCAATTGTAGAAAATTTAGCATATACTGAAAAGTGCAAAGGAATGACAAATTACCCATAATTTAACAATCCAATAATAGCCAATAAAATACATTCTTGTTTTGTATTTTCTTCATTTGTGTGGGTACGTGTCTACAAAACCTGTCCTTTACTTCATATATCATGTATGTTCCTCCTATGTCATTAAATATTCCTTACTAATACTAATACAAATTTTGGAAGGGGAACAGTAGTCATAAGATGTATGTATTATTTAACTACTCCCCTATTGTTGGACATCTACATTTTATTTCCAATTTTATATACCATATATATATATATATATATATATATATATGAAAGATCGAGGGAAGGTGAAAGAGAGAGAAAGAATCAATTTTATTTCGTTTTTCATGTGTCTTTTGTTGCTCCAACACTTTGTTGTGCACATGGGTGCTGGGGTTCGAACCCGCGTCCTCACGCATGCCAGGCAAGTGCCGTGACTGCTGAGCCACCGCTCCAGTCCTACAAATACATATTTATATATTTCCTAAAAGGAGAATTATCTAGCATTTCAAGATTATCTATATTTTAGCTTTCTTCATCCTTATTACCAAATTGTGCTCCATAAAAACTGTACAAGTTGACAAAACCAAGGATCGTGCGCAGAGCTTGGGCATGAAGCACTAGCTCTGGAAGCAGCACCGTTTCCACACATTTCCTTTATAAATCGATGACTGGAAGGAGACTACGCTAGGACGCGGGCACAGTTCATCTGGGCAATCCTGCACCTCACTGCCTACTGCCCTTACTGCTTTCCTCATAACAGGAAGAGCAGTTGGCTCAAAACACCGTCATTGTGATGCTGATGATGTGGCCTCCTGATGTTCTAAAAGATTGTTTGGTGTAAACTGCTTCAGTGCAGGATTTTTCTTTTAACCTTTCTGATCATGTTTAGAGTCAGAATTCAAATTCTGCACAGTTTAAGCTACAGTATGCCTGGCCTCTAACTTGGTTCAAGGCATTTGAATTTATGTCCTTTTTGTCTGCTTATTATACTAACGAGGTGGAACAAGCAATCCCAGTGCCCCCAAAAGGTAAAACTTGACTGGTTTTGTATATTACTAGAGTTTTAAAATTAGGCCAGATAAATTTCAGTACATGTAGGAATAAGTGTACGTGGGAGCTTGATGAACTATTTCATAAAGAACACATTTGAATGCAAAATTAAATATAAAATTGACTTCTTAAGAACTAAGGGGCGCATACAGTGCAAAAGTAGAATATCGAGGAGTTGTTTTCTTATTGGGACTTCAGTTTATTCAAAGATGAAGTGTATTAAATTAGTTAAATTACATATTATTGATCACAAAATAAACAAAGTTTTTCTCCTGTCTTCAACTTCTGATTCAAAATGGTTTGAATTCTGACTAATCTTCAATTGAAGATCCTTTTTATTACGTTATTTTCCCAATGACTTTTATTTGATATGTGGCTTTGAGTGGTTGTTTTTTGGTAACAGGGATTGAAAACAGGTGCTTAACCACTGAGGCACATCCCCAGCCCATTTTATTGTGAGACAAGGTCTTGCTGTGTTGCTTAGGGCTTGGCTAAGTTGCTGAGGAGGGCCTCGAACTTGCAGTCCTCCAGCCTCAGCCCTCCAGAGTTTCTGGATTAACAACATGCATCCCTACACTCATCCTTGAGTGTTTGTTATTAATGAAAAAATAAAAAGATCAAAGATGTGAAATGTTTTAGAGGACAATAATTATATTCTATATATTTCCTGATTCAGATTCTTATAGGGGATGGACAGTCAAGGAATATAAAGTTCACTTTTAGTTCTAAAGAAGAGTGTACTTCCTTGTCAAAAATTGCTTATTTATTTTCCCCTGTGGCCCAGCATCACTGGGTAATTTGATTCTATGTACAGAAATGGAATATTCTGTGCACCTTCTCCCCCAGTGAATGAAATGTAGTAGGCTGTGATATTCTAGCTTTCTTAACTTCAAGCTAGCTTTCCCCGATGTTTTCGACAAACTGACTATAGATCATTCTTCAGCGGTGTCTTCCTGTGAACACCACCCTGGTGCTAGTTTCCTGCTTGCCTGTCTCATCATTCAGAAAGCTACTAATCTATTTTTTCCACTGCCTCCTTCAAGTCCCCCCCCTACCCCGCCCCCATGGCTGGATGCCTGTCCAGCCCCCACACATTCAGGCACATTTATTCCCGTAAAGATAGTGACACTTATGGTTTATTCTAAGACTAAATCTGTGTTGCCCAGTGAGTGACTAAGGACCTAAGCATGCACACCGCTTCTTCGCTTACCCTCCTACCTAACTTGACTACTCGACATTTTTATTTCCCTCAGAATCCCCCTTTTTTGGCACAGTTCAGTTAACACACTACTGCCAGGCCATTAATTGATTTCTGAAACCTGACATTTGTTTTTTTGCTTTCTCCCATCTTCCCTAATGGTACAGCACTACTAAGCAGGAAGGAATGCAAAGAACTAGAAAGTTCAAAGTAATTGAGGATCTGTCTATTCACACTGTCTGGCTTCATGCCAATGGAGAACCTGGAACATCTGAAAAATATTTGTCAAGTTTTAACCCTTTTTGTTAAGCTGATGAGACAGGTTTGCAGCTGCAGCATTCGTGTTCAGAGCAACAGCAAGGAAGCTTGGTTGAACATGTTCTTTGTAAGTCCAGAACCGCATGGCAAATGTCTCAGAAAAGGATTACTTTCCAATTTCCGTACTATTGTACAGGGCTAAGCTAGTTATTTTCTGTGAGATTGCAGAGCTGGGTATTTCAGAGAAACCATTACTTAAAAGTGGCAGTCCTATTTCATGAATCTTTATGCCAGAAATGAAATTTAAATGAATGCCACTGTATTTGAGCAAAGAAAGAATGCATTTAGATTTTTTAAACTTGTAAATGGATTAGCTAGGCAAACCCAACCATAGCCAGGTTCATAGCAGTATTCATTAAGAAAAGTGGAAATGTGAAAAATTAGCAATTATAAAATATGGTTATTAAAAACTTATCAAATAGTTGTGTGGGTTTTTTTGTTTTGTTTTGTTTCGGAATGGAAAACTGTTGTAAATGAAAGCATACTAAAAAATGATGCAAATTTAGAAACATTTCCAGAAAAATAGCGTATTTTATTGTAAAATCTTGGGTGGAAATAACAGACCCCTGAAGCATTGGTAAAAAGAAACACAAGGGGAAAAGTCTAGCTAGAGTTAAAAGCAAATTAAAATATAGATAGATATCCAGTTTAAGTAACTCTGTTAGGTTTAGTTTCAAGTTAAAAGAGCATCTAATTCTATTAAGAATTGCCTATATCACATGGTCGGGTTTGATCATATTATCAGCATTAAATAGCTAAAAGTTTTTTGAAAGACCATTTTTTTTAAGTTACATTAAATCCCATCTCAATTCTGTAGTCTGTTTTTAAACTATTTAATTACATGACGGTTTAATATTAGAGGACGGTAGGACAGCTTTTTAAAGATGAAGGTGGACAGCATGCGATTGCTTAGAAAAGAATTCGCAAAAACACTTACCCAATAATACTTTGGTAGCATGAAAACAGTCATCAGCCATTCTCTGAAAACAGCGATCACTGCTATAAAAAATGAATCATGTGCTAACAGGAAGGGAAGGAAAAGGAGAAAAAGAATTTTGTTTACAGCATAATTTTATCTTTTCTGAAATAAGTACACTTAATACTTCTACGCATAATTTATCTACATGTTGAAAATGGGTCCATACCTTTGATATACTCTCTGAAGTGAACTTTTTTCCAAAGAACTTTTGAAAAAGCTGTTCTACTGTTTAGTGTTGAGTAGGCTGTTGTATTCGTACAATTCTCTAATGGCATAGTGTGCTGTCAACATATGTACATATGTAGTAATATTACAGGTATTTTTATTGCAGTTTATTGTTCCGGCTTCCCAATAAGCCAGATAAAATCATGTACAAGAACATTACGGATTAAGGGAAGTGGTTTCCTTTGGTGATTGCTGGCAAAAACTCACCCTCCCATTATAACAACGTAGTAAATGGACGATAATATATTTGGCTATTACTTTCCTACAAATTTGGATTCCCAGCTTTCAGAGCTGATGCGTGCCTAACTTTTGCAGCTACTTTGTTTGTCTTTTCGTAGGAAAAGGTGCCACGGTATTAGGTAAATTTGCTGTTTCTGTTCTGTAAATATTAAACACCAGGTTTTCCCCGAACGTACAGTGCTAGCAAAAATAAGTCAAAGATGTAATGTCTATTTAAACACACATTTGAGCTAGTTGTGAGCGCTTAAATTAGAGTCCGGACTTTGGCTGGAATCAACATAGTTTACATATTAAAAACCTCAAAATTCATATGGCCCACCCCTGCCTCTTCTCCACACACGGATAGAGGAGTAGAAATGTGTGTGAAAACTACTTCCAGCTATTTAAATGCTGAAGTGGCGGCGGGGGGTGGGGAAGGCTTGTGTGCAAGGACTTTAAAAAAATGCTTGCCATTAAACCTTTAATTCAGGACAATACCGAATTTTCTTTGCTAAACAGATACCCTCACGGGTAGAGATACAGAGACAAGAGCTGTTTTAAATCTGTCATACCGCCCCTAGTTTTCTGTTAGGGAAAAGTACATTTTGTATATTTAAAAATACACACTCATTAAACAAGTCGCTGAAAACCTTAGCGCCCCCACCTAGCTGCTTTCTGGATTTCAGCTTTTGCGTTTCAGGTCCTTGCACAACACCTAAGACGTGCAATACTCTTTTTCTCCCTAATCCTGGCAGAGAACAGTCCGTAGAGATCTCCCTCCGCGTCTCCACCCTATTTCCCCCTCTTCCTAGATTCCACCCGCTTCCCTCCTTCCCTCCGCCCCCGGCTCCGCCAGCTCAATCTGTCAGAGAAGTTGTGTACAAACTGCGCGGCCGCCCTGCGCGCGAAGCTCGTGGCCCGAGGGGTGCGGTCGGCCCAGTGGAGGCGGGTCCCTGGGTGAATTTCTCTCTTTTCATAGGCTGGCCTCTTCGGTCCCGTCGGCCACGGGGCCTCTGGATTCGCGGCTGCGCTGCCAGTCAGGCCGGCGGGCCCCGCCTCCCCGGAGTTGGGTGAAATAGAGGCGGGCGTCAAGTGTCAGTAGTCGCGGGGCAGGTACGCGCGCTCGCAGCTCGCTCGTGGAGGTCGGTGGTGGCGGGAGCGGGCTCCGGCGAGTGAGAGAGCGCGGTGGGGCGGGGCGGGAGAAAGTGGCTGCCTGGAGGACATTGGCGTTTACGCGTGGCAGAGCGGAAGAGTTTTGCTTTTCGTGTGCGCCTTTGAAAACTGTGCCTGCTGTTGACCGAGGGGTCTGCCCGGAGCTTCCCCTCCTCCGTCCGCGGCCCCGCGCCGAGCTCGCCGGCCCGAGCCAGCGTGGGCAAGGTGGGAAACGTGCCTGACCCGAGTACCGCATCCGGAGCCGCCCCCCGAGCGCCCATGGCTACTCGGGTGCTGACCATGAGCGCCCGCCTGGGACCTGTGCCCCAGCCGCCGGCCCCACAGGACGAGCCCGTGTTCGCGCAGCTCAAGCCGGTGCTGGGCGCTGCGAACCCAGCCCGCGATGCGGCGCTCTTCCCGGGCGAGGAGCTGAAACACCCGCACCACCACCCACAAGCTCAGCCAGCGCCCGCGCAGCCCCCGCAGCCGGCGCCGCCTCCTGCCGCCGGTCCGCGGCTGCCCCCCGAGGAGCTGGTCCAGGTAGGAAGAGCAACTCCCCTCCCTCCGCCTCCTTCTCCCGGGGTTCGGGCGTGTCCCGCTGCTGCGACGCGCGGGCGACAGGGGCCGCTCCAGGCTGGGGCGTGCGTCGGGGCGCACCGCGAGCTGGTGCTGGGGTGGGCAGCCCCTCCCTGCCCTTGTAGTCTGGGTACAGCGTTTCGCAGAGAGTAATGGGGACCTGGGCGGGGGGCTGTCCCAGACGAATCCGCCCTGGCGGGTCATCCTGGAAGAGGTTAAAGAGGAAATTGGGTGCTCTCGCGCACCTTGTTGTTTTTCTTACAAGTGGAGGATGAAACCTTGTACCTCTCGCTCCACTTTACTTAAATTACTCCTTCACCTTTCCCCCTCCCTCCTGATGCCTGGGCCTTGGAAGACACCCTCCCCTCGACGTCTAGGGGAAGAAGAAACTGAGTTTGGGGTGCTGGGGAGAGGTTCCTTGGGGTTTCATACCTTGGGGCTCACTCTGCTCCTTTAGAAGCGATCATGAGGGGCCGAGTTTGGAAAACAGGACAAGTAAGGTTGTATTAGAGCGTTTAATTTTCCTTGAGAAAGAAAGGAAGAAGGAGGGGGGAAAAAAGGCCGGGGGTGTTGTTTTCTCCGTGTGCGCGTAAATTTCCTCTCGGAGCCGCGTTGAAAGCTGGCAGTTGGCTTTTACACTTGCCCAGCAGCCGAATTAGAGCAACCGCCTGTTTCTTTCGCCCACGCACGGAGTCATATAGCCCAGAAAAAACTTCCCGGGACTTTTAGCTTGTCCCAAGGAAAAAAAAAAATTGGAAACATACCCACATGCAAACAGCTGGAAGAGCTAAAATCAGAAACCACTAACCGCCACGGGAGCGCAGTGCACGAAAGGGTTTAGTTCGGTTTATTTCAAGACTTCGTTTAATAGCCCCTCGGTATAGTGTGTACTTGCTACCCAGCGCTTGCTCTGGGAGAGGGGGTTCTGTCAGTGTCGCCTTGATTTGAGGGGACAGTGGCATTTGTCAGTGATGTGACTCACATGACTGCAGCGTTAATTTTTTATTTTTAAATCGTGTCTATCCGGGAAATCCCGTGCTCATTCACACCGTGTGATCCGAATGATCCGAGGACCAAGATGAAACGCTTTTGAAATTTAGTAGCAAAATATGACTGGGTTATTCACCCATTATGGTGCCGTGGTTAATAAGTATAGGAGCCATTCCACCTAATTGAGTTTTGTTTTTCTTTTGAAATTTCCTTTTCAGCGTTAAAAATTAAGAGAAAAATTGAATTTATGTTTTGCTAGGAGAGAAGATAGCAGTAAAACTGATTGAGGCGACTTGTTACAAGCTGGATTATGTCCTTGAAAAAAAAATAACCGATTGAAAACTATTTGGTTATTTCTGTTTGGCTTTTTTTTTTTTCTCTTTTGGACTTAGAAGAGACACCAAGAGGATGAGGGATGACGGAGCTTTTTACAGAGTAGGGGGGAATGTAGCATTGGCCCACTGAGAAGGACATGATAAATGTTTTGCTGATGACTCTGCTACCGTGCATCAGCCTTTCTCCACCCACGGGCTTCTTAGCACCAGTCTACCAAGGGAGTGATTTTCCCTTAGGTAATTAAAGATCTGTTTTAGATAGGGATATGAAAAGGAACATTTCATTATCATATTAACCAATTACTGAATCTGCTGATTAAAATCAACATTGAGATCAAATGTTGTAGGTGAAATTGTTTTGTGCAATGGATACTAGGTTTTGCTCCAAACATTGTATTTTAAGTTGCCATTGAATGATTAAAGAAAAGGCCCTGAATAGCCAAGGAATGTTTTATATTAGATATTTGAAAACGTCTAGTCAAGCAAAAAAAATTTTTTTTTCACAGTGTTTTAAGGGTTTGCGTAATTTTTTGTTTTTTAAATTAAACATGTTAAATTTAACTATGTGGCATGGACAGAATTGAGGTAGTTTGGCAGTACTTTGATGTTGTACTTTATTTCTAACCGTGTAATAGAAAGGGAATCACGGGGGTGATAATATTGCATCAGAAAGGAATATGTTTTCTGTTTCCCTTTTTCTTGATTTGTCTCTTTCACTTTTTGTTCTTTTTTGTGGGAGGGTGATTTTACAAAGACATATTATACAGACTTGTAAGCTTTGGTGTAAACCAGTAATTACACAATTGACAAAAAAACCTGATATGTTTATAAGCAATACTTAGAAGTTTGCCCTGGTAGTTGATAGAGGGACCATAGAGTGGGGGACGTCAGTAAGCCTGGTTTGTTTGTCCTTCCTGAGATGAATCTGGTAGATTATACGTATTTGTTTGTTTTCTTTTTTAGACAAGATGTGAAATGGAGAAGTATCTGACACCTCAGCTTCCTCCAGTTCCAATAATTCCAGAACATAAAAAGTATAGACGAGACAGTGCCTCAGTGGTAGACCAGTTCTTCACTGACAGTGAAGGGTTACCTTACAGCATCAACATGAACGTCTTCCTCCCTGACATCACTCACCTGAGAACTGGCCTCTACAAATCCCAGAGACCGTGCGTAACACACATCAAGACAGAACCTGTTACCATTTTCAGCCACCAGAGTGAAACGACTGCCCCTCCTCCTCCGGCCCCAACCCAGGCCCTCCCCGAGTTCACCAGTATATTCAGCTCCCACCAGACCTCAGCTCCAGAGGTGAACAATATTTTCATCAAACAAGAACTTACTACACCAGATCTTCATCTTTCTGTCCCTCCCCAGCAGGGCCACCTGTACCAGCTACTGAATACACCGGATCTAGACATGCCCAGTTCTACAAATCAGACAGCAGTAATGGACACCCTTAATGTTTCTATGTCAGCTGCCATGGCAGGCCTTAATACACACACCTCTGCTGTTCCGCAGACTGCAATGAAACAATTCCAGGGCATGCCCCCTTGCACATACACAATGCCAAGTCAGTTTCTTCCACAACAGGCCACTTACTTTCCCCCGTCACCACCAAGCTCAGAGCCTGGAAGTCCCGATAGACAAGCAGAGATTCTCCAGAATTTAACCCCACCTCCATCCTATGCTGCTACAATCGCCTCTAAACTGGCAATTCACAATCCAAATTTACCTGCCACTCTGCCAGTTAATACGCCAACCATCCAACCTGTCAGATACAATAGAAGGAGTAATCCTGATTTGGAGAAACGCCGCATCCACTACTGCGATTATCCTGGTATGTGGTCTTACCTGGTTGAAGCATTAATAGAGTGTGCATGTGTGTATACATATACATGACCTTTTCATCCTCGGGCTATTTACATAGGAAAGTTGACAGTTAAGAGAAAAATTTTTGTTCTTTTCATATCCTATTTCTATTTTTTACCCTGGTACGTAACCAGGTAGTTGTGTATTGCAGATTTTATTATTATTTATTTGTTTCTTTATTTTTGCAGTACTAGGGGCTGAACCCAGGGTGTTCTACCACTGAGTTTTACATCCCCAGCCCTTTTAATTTTTTATTTTGAGATAGGGTCTTGCTAAGTTGACCAGGCTGACCTCAAACTTGCAATCCTCTTGCCTCGGCCTTCCAAGTTGTTGGGATTCCAGACATTTTCTCTGTGCCAAATTATATCTTCTGTATTTAAAAAATTGATTACAACCCTCTTGGAAAAAGTTTACGTTGTACTTTTTTCTCTTCAATATTAAATAAAATTTGAATTTAACTTAGAATTACTTTAAGATAATAAATTATATTATTACATTCTAAACTAACTGCCCGGGAAAGGGGAAAATGTGTGGGCTTTTAGCTTACTAACCTGCTACTGGTACAAGACTGTTCACAGGGTACGCTGAAGTTTGGTCCAATGGCATGTGTTCATTCTTGAATGAGATTCGTGGCCCAAAGTATAAATTGATGACAGTAACGAATGTATCTCCAAGTTGCTGGCATCAGCTAGTTTATGATTAATATGGGGCATAATTTATTGACAATGGTACATGATGTGACATGACATGCTAAATGAAAACACAAGAAATGTGCGAGTACAGAAAATTACAGTCATCTTGGATAATGGTTTAGCATTTTCAGCTCTACATCCATTAAATTTTTTTAAAAAACATGCTATAGTAGCTCTTAAATCACTAAACTATGTATTGCTAGTAAAAATTACCTTCTGGAATATAAACACAAATTTTCCATTTGTCACTTGGCTCTGTTCTTTCCTACTAAAGTGATACATAGAACAAATCACTTTGTTCCTTTAATGAGGTAGTGGGGGAGGGCTCCCTAGACTTAAAACTGAAGCTTCAACTATTTCATCTGGCATGGGAGATTTCTTCTTTCAAGGCAGATTTTAAATACTGAATCATCAGATGTAAAGATTTCAAAAGGATCTCCAAAATGACAAGATGTTCTTCCTCTGCTCCTTTATTTTAGGTTGCACAAAAGTTTATACAAAGTCTTCTCATTTAAAAGCTCACCTGAGGACTCATACTGGTATGTAATTTTCTTGTTAATTCTCTAAGTTGTGTAAATAGTGTAAGTGGTATTCATCCTTTTAAAAGCCAACGCATGTTTGATCTCTTCTTTCTTCTGTCAACTTTTATTTTTTAATGGCCTACCTTTTCAGCGCTGAGTTGGCTCGGAATTCAGTTCCATGAGAATGTCTGCTTCCAGGAAGGCCTTGCTCTGTCATTTCACATAGTATTAATTACCCCAAAACATAAGCAACATTGTTTTTTTTTAAAAAAAAAAAATTAAAAAAAAGAGAGAAAGAATCAATTTTACTTAGTCTTTATTTTTAATATGGCTTTCGTTGCTCTGAGACTTCTTTAGGTACGTGGTGCTGGGCTTTGAACTCGCATACTCGAGCATGCCAGGCAAGTGCTGTAACTGCTGAGCCACCACTCCCGCCCAGCAACATAGTTTACTCAAGGATTTTAAAACTTAATGATAATGCTGTTCTTGTCTTGAATGATATAAATTTTTCCCTCCTTGGCAAATCAGTTTGCTTTATTAACGCCCTTTTAACAAACACTAAAAACTTCACCATTTAGCACGTACGGCTTTGTTACTTAATATATTTCTTTAGGTTCCCTGTTAGTCAGAACACTTGTGTTTAGCATGTTTGCTGTGCTTGGTGAAAGATAGGCCTGAAGTTGAGAGTTTTAAAGTTGGGTGGTAAAAAAAATAGTTACCGTTTTAAGTTATTCTATACCCTACCCCCTCCTTGACATTTGATATGTTTAAGAGATATCATCTACATTCTAGCTTACACTTCATCCTTATTTAAAACATGCTTTTAAGTTTAATCCCTTTAATTTTGTAAGTATTTGTTTTGTTAAATCTATAGCAGTAACTTTTAGGAGCTTTTTAATTTTAAAACTTTATATTAGGACTCAGTTTAAGATTAAACCAGGTGGCATACTTTATTAAAGGGCTCCACGTACCCATAATATTTTCAAATATATGGATGGTTACTATTTGTAATTTTCTTTAAAGAATAGCCCTAAAGGAAAGAACTCTTATATAAAGTGATTATACTTTTTTCCTCAATAAATACAGCCTTACCTAAAGTTCAAAGAATAAGTTTGCTAATAAAAGCAGTGACCTAGCAAAATGTATTATTCCATCATTGCTATGGAAACCAAAGTATTCAACAGTTCCTTTGAATGGGTCGTTGGATTAGTGTGAGGACTTGAATCTCCCCAGGCTAGATGTTACTATGGAAATTGAGTTTTGATAAATGAAGTAGTTATCTCTAACTGCTGCATTAAAAAGTAAAAGCCTTTGAACAAAGGTCGTTGCTGAAATACAGCCCTGAGAGGAATATGGTTGCAACAGTTCCTGTGCATGTTGGAGAAGTATTACTTGATATCCCAATGGTGAAAACTAGTTATGAAAATCCAGATAGTATCTGTGACGATGCATTAGATACTAGGGTTTTTTGAGAAAGTCCTTTAAAAAAAAAAAAGACATCTGCATTTATCTATGAAGTAAATGAGTTGTTTTGGCCTGAGGTTTTTAGATGTAGACAAATTGATTATATAAAAGGAAAGATCCTTCATAAGGAACCCAAGGTGAAAATTATGTTTACAGTTAAGCAACCACAAAAGAATTAAGCATATAAAAAGACATCAACCAAAATTTTTCAAAATACAAATACAAAATACAAAATACAAGTGCTCGGAAAGTATTTGGTACAGAAATACTAAAATATCCTTTTACAGACTATATGTTCTGCTAAGGAAATATTTAAGATACGGCTTTACCTGACATTTTGATTAAGAGGAGGTGGAAAAAAAACTTAGAAACATTTGAGCTATGGCTTTTTTTCTCTTGGAAGTCCTTGAAACTGTAGATAGGAAGGAGGGAATATATTTTCATGGGGTTAAAGTCTCCTAATAAAAAACAGATAATCACATATAAGATGCAATCAACTGCTTATTGCAGGGATGTAGTCAGGCCATATCTAAATAGCCTTTCAACCCTTGTAAGGGCTTAGTGCTCTGAATGCTTGTACCTGGGATTCTGGAACTTGACCTGCTGGCAGAGAAATTTAATAGTAGGTTGTCTTAACAATGCTTGCGCTAATAAAAACAAACTAAAAAGAGGACCTAGGCCTAGTGTGGGTCCCATGCATCAACTTTTTCACCTGATCATAAACATTGTGGCCTTCAACATCTAATGAGTAAGACCCTGTAATCCAGTTTAATAAAGTTTTGTTTGATAGTCTTTCAAATGCCTTGGGGAGGGTTTTACCAGACTGGTTCATCTGGCTGAACCCGTTCTTGGGTAATCACAGAGCATTGAGGTTGTTTTCTCCTCATTTCTCATTTCCAGACAATGCCTTTTAAAATTACCTGTGCTCTCTCATTGCATCCTCCCCACCCAGCCAGTTGTTTTTCCATGAATGTATCCAGAGCCCACAAAGGCTTTTGTTTTTGCCCCCCCCCCCCCACTTTTTAGGCCCAGGTAGATGAAACAGGTTTGGTTTGTTGTTTTAATACCCTAAATAACTTTTCTTATTTAATAGCTTGTTAGGTTTTTCTTCCTGTGTCCCTCGCTTCCACTTGGGCAGTTTAGGGAGCTTTAAAACCTGTATGGTAATGTGGGTCTTATATTTGATGATGTAATAGAAAAATATTCTTTAAATAATTGCTGTTTTGCAGGCAGAATGCAAAATACCCTAGCATTTCTTTGGAAAATAATTGTAATTGCTTTAAAATGTCAAGTTACTGTATGTTTTTAAAATGATTTAAGCAATTAAAACAATCTGCCTCTGAGTTCTGTTTAATTACTTATTTTGGATTTTTAGATTATGAATGATTCTTTAACTTGGATTGCAAATTGAGCAAAGAGTCTTTCCAAAGCAGAACTTTTTTTCTTTTAATTTGGGTTGAAGAAGTAAAAGATAAACCTGTTTCTTGAGTTGTTTCTTGAATCGCAGACATCATAACATTCAGATTTCCTAGGTACATGCACCTTGATTTCTTTAGTAGGAAAGCACACATAAATAATACAAAGTTCCATCATCTTTGTATGGTCAAGCAAAATACTGAAATATAAGTTGCCTTTGTTCTAGAGAACCATTATATTTTATTAGTACTATATATACACAAGATAGCATACTTACAAGCCTATAGAGGCATTCTTAGTGTGGGTGAGTAGGTGTTTGTGTACGTATGCATGGTTGTCATGCTTCTGGTTAGAAATAGTTTTGGATGCTTCTAGGCACCAGTGTCATAAGTACTATATTTCTAAGTCTAAATATTTATACTTTTAGCAGCATTTAAATGAAAATTCTGCTGAAATTTGTTGAGTCTTGTAATGTATGTGAGGGACTATTCCTGCTGCCTTATTCTAAAATTGCTCCTAAGCACCTTACAAAGAAAAAAAAAAGACTCGCATTAATCAGCCCTTACAAGTCACTGTGACTGACAAACTGTCTTATGCAAGCAGCATGTACTTTGGTTTTTTTTTTTTTTAATTTTGTTCTGTTTTGGTGCTAGAGATTATACCCAGGGCCTCATGCATGCTAGGCAGGTGCTCTACCGCTCAGCTGCCCAGCCCCTTTTCCTTAATTTCATAGTGAAATTTTAGATTACTGTCAGCCTCAACTTTCCAGGATAGAGCAGAAAATTAGCATTTATACAAGAGAAAAGTCTTTGAGGAACACACTCTTGGTTCAGGCAGCACTCAGACCAGGACTAGTCTTTTCTGCTTACCACAAGTTGACGAAGGAAAAGGATGCTTTGAGATACTGCCACAGAAGACAGCGGGAACATAAATAGCATTGGAACACAGTGGACTCTTAAAAGCTCTGTATTCAAGATTCTCCAAGAATGAATTCCATATTAGGTCTTGGAAGGATCTTTAGCCCAAACTTCCTGGTAAAGGGGGATCAAATCTATGTTCTCTCTCTCCTCTCTCTCCCTCTCTCCCTCTCTCCCTCTCCTCTCTCTCTCTCTCTCTTTCTCTCTCTCTCTCTCTCTTTACTGAATGCGGAAATGCTTAACCAATGAGCCACAACTACAGCCTTTTTTATTTTTTATTTTGGGATAGGGTCTCACTAAGTTGCTTAGGGCTGATCTCAAATTTTTGAGTCTCCTGCCTCAGCCTCCTGGGTCACTGGGATTACAGGTGTGCAACCACTGCACCTTGCTATTTCTTAATTATATGTAAAAGTAAGATGTTAATACTGTATATACTTCAAAAAACATAATCTAGACTTGAAATTTATTTCTGCATTTTTGGTAGTGGGGATTGAACCCACTACCACTGAGTGACATCCCCCAGACCTTTTTATTTTTTATTTTGAGACAGGGTCTTGCTAAGTTGCTGAGACTCTCACTAAATGGTTGAGGCTGGCCTTGAATTTGTGATCCTGCTGTCTCCGCCTTCAGAGTCCCTGGAATTAAAGGCATGTCCACCATCCCCAGCTCTACTTGAAATTTTAATTTCAGTCCTTGGTTGAGTAGTAAAAATCCTTATAAATTTCTGGTCTAGTACTTTGATCCAAAGTACTATGACTATATTAGAAATGGATTTTGATTTTAAAACATTGGTAATGTTGACAACGAAGATGTTTTCAGTGCAGGCAGTATTCCCCTGAAAGGAACATTATATTCTGAACACAGATTAACTTGTGTGTGTATATGTGTGTGTGTATGCAAAAGGAGTGAAAAGCTTTAAAAAAAAATTATAGGAAGTATTTCATTTCAGGCCTTAATGGTTGAAGCCCATTCAGTTTGGATCCAGAGTAGATCGGTATTGGTTCAATGTGTAATGTGTAATGTATTTTGTTGGGAGAATTAACATAGGGAAAACATTTTACACGATGAGATTTAGTGGCCAACTGTTTTTTTTTTGGTCTAATCGCTTTGCAGGAAAAAGTACCACATTCAGCCTTTAGGGTTCATTAGGTATTACTAGTTCAACAATTCTTACACTATTTTTAATATTTTTTACTTACAGCTTTGAAATTGATTTTCTATATTAACAATTTCTGGCTTATGTTGGAAAAGAAAAGTTGTTTCTTAAGAGTCTTTGCTGGTTCAGACCCCAGAGAGGTATTTATGGGCTTGAAAGCTTAGGAACAATTTCTTTTTAATGACTCACTGGGAAGATTAAACTTCGCATCTAGGACTTGTTCTTTCATGTGAAAAACATTTACATAGGAAATTGATTAAACACTGTTTCAAGATGATAAAGCTTATCAAAGGTTAGGAAGAATAATTTGATTCAGCAAACATCCAATCTCTCCTTACTCTTTTGTTTTTAAACAAGTCAGAGAAGATAGCTCGTAAGTAGATTAACTAGAATTGCCAAAATTAATGGTGGAAGTAGAGGGCAGTATTTTGTTGCTAGTGGTGGTTTTTTCTTTAATACTAATTTGATCACCTAAGAATTTTCATCAGGCAGATACTTTTAGTTCTATAGAATGTAGTAGCTGTTTACTTGATGACCTACATCGTTTCTGGTGAAAGAAACAAAATAATGTCCTACTTGAGTAGAAGTGTCTGGCAGCATTCCTGTTCTGACAGCCTGTGTTATTTACTTTAAAGGATCTCTAACAACTCCCGTGCTTAGTTACTATTTTAGAAGTGCATGGTTGGTAACTTTTCTTAAAAACATCTATGCAGAAAAATACATTGCCTTCTGGCTACTTTATAAAATCACACCTTTAAAAGGGGAGGAATCCACTTTAGGGGTAACCGTGTTACCTGTAAATAAAGGAAAAATTATCTAGTACTCATTCAGTGGTAGGGAAGATGAAAATAAAGGGTTTGGGGTGTGTTTTTGTGTGTGTGTGTGTGTGTGTGTGTGTGTGTGTGTGTGTTTTCTGTCTATTCAGGTTAAAAAAGGAAAAGGTAAAAATATTTCACAGACTTCTCTTTTCTAAGTTAACTTGGGTTCTTGTTGCAGAGAGCATGTATGAGAGTGTTGACGTTTTGTCAGAATGCTCTGGAATTGGCATTTCATTTCCTTAACCTTGCTCATCAGAGATGTTCCTTGTGTTTGCTGAGGACCCTGAGAATTAGCAGTAGTTTAGGAGCCAGGAGATCGATCCTGCTGGTCACGGCTTGAGAGCGTGTCCCTCCAATCCTTTCTCTTTTGCTCTGCTGCCCAGGCTGGCCTCAAAACCTGCACTCCTGGCCTCAGCCTCCTGTGTGTGCACCTTCTCATCCAGCCTGGCTGGCTCCCTTCATTCTGGTTCAGCAACTCAGTGTTCCCTGGCCCTAAAAGAGGAGACCCCATGCTGCCTTTGATCAGCACCAGGGGTCTCAGAACATCTCGGTTTTCCTTGAGTCTAGTCCAGTTCTGTAAAGGAAAGTTTTACCTGGATACGTGTTTTCTCTCGAAGAGCCTCAAGCTCGGATCTTACATGAATGCATTGTAGTCATACTACACTTGTTGGCATCAGAGAGGGTAAAGCCCAGCTTTTCTCTTTGGTAGAAAAACAGAAAAGCTGACAGCCTCCCACTAGCCTCCTATACCGTCCCTCTTTTTCATTTGGAAAATAACCGGTCAAACACATGATTGCTTAGAGGCATTAGGAAAACTGGCATCACCACGGAAGTAGAAGAGGCCTTTGCCTCTGCAGAGCGTGAAAAGCTCAAATAGCGTGGAACACAGCTATTTGAAGCCTTCATAAAGCAGTGTATATGTAAGTGCAAGTGATTCAAAAAAGAAAACTATTTTGATCCTGGTAATGAAACCCAGGGTCTTGTGTCCGTGAAGCACACACTACCGTTGAGCTACGTTCGCAGCCCAGTTCAAAATAAATCTAATCAACTGTAATACATAGAAATGGAATGATCTCTCATGGTGTGTCAGATGTTCTCTAGAAAGGGTAAGATGAATTGGATTTTAAAGTGATAAACTCTTGTGATTAAAAGGAGAATTTCTTGATCTATCCTTAAGGGCCTTTTGCTGACAGGGACACCGTATCTAGTAAATATTAGATGCATTTGTAAATGTTAATGCTTCTATCTTTAAAATGAGCCATGTTCCAAGTGTGGATCTGATGCAGGGTGCTCTGTTAAAGTTCTTCAGTGGAAAATTACTGGAATAGGTATATAAGAATATGAGTTAGTGAGCTAAAACGATCCCACCTTAATGTTTAATATGTTCCCTTGGATTTTTTCTGTGTTTTCTGTTTTTTCCCTTTTTAATTTTAGAAGCAAATCCATTGTTGAGCCTGTTTCAGATGCTCGATTCCTAAGTCTGTGATGGGGGGTGGGGAATCTATTAAGTTGTGTGAGGCCAGGGACTGTGTCGTATTTGTGTTTTGCAAGGTGTTTAGTACAGGTTATTATACCCTTTTTCAAGAACACTAGCTTTAATTCTGATCGCTTTTAGCTTTATCTTTATCAACTGTCTTTGATTGAATTTTTAGTCATCAGGAAGGAAACAGATGTGCAGATCTGCTGTAGTAAACTTTTAAAGTTATCTAACGTAACTATTCCAAGAGAAATATTTCCTTCTCTGATTTTTTTTCTTTTGTTAAAGGAATCTGTGTAGAACACTCTAGAGAAAGACCTTGGTGTGGGTCTATTGAATATGTTCAGCAGAGCAAAGAAACCTCCCATTCCATTGTGGTAGGTTCAGAAGTCATTTTTTTTTTTAAATCTGTTTATCAGAGGAGAAAAAAAATAGATAATTTTTTAGTTTCTTGCCTAAGATTTTTTTAATACTTTACAAACATTCTGCTAAATCACTGAAATTCACCTAATCTGGGAGAGAGCAATACTCTTTTGTAATGTTTGGGGACGGCTGATACCAGCCTGGAATGGTCTTTAGGACCCAGAAAGGTGGGTCTCCACGGAGTGGGGGCCCTGCTAGGGTGTGCCCTGGGCTTCAGACTGAGGCCATTAAGCTATTCCTCACCCTTCACGAGTGACTTCAGAATCTAAATAAATTTGAACAATACGTATTTTTTGCATCATTCAAAGAGAGCATATTAGTGTTTGCTGATGGAAGATGTAAGTGGGACATTAGGAAAAGTGGCAGGCCAGGACTCTTAATGCAGAGCTCTGAGTTGGCTTCTAACCGCCGGGGTTCTTGGGAGGATGAGTGAGGCAGTGTGAACCTAGCTCTGAAGGATGTGCTCAGGGATGTTGGTATCTACTCCCTCTTCCTCTTGCCAGTAACATTTCTGCTTAACATTTAAATATGTTTGTGGCTTTATCAGTATGGGTAGTATGCATGTTTAACTTGGACAGTTTTTCAAAGATTAGCGATTCTTAGCAAACTATTCCTATAATTTTAAAGTAGAATAAAAGTGCATATTTTATTTGAGATAAAGTCGAAGATTGTTTTCCATGTTGTACAAGCGCGTCACTCTTTTCTTTGCCTTTGGAAAGTTTCACATTAACAGCAGGAGAACTTAAAAATACAGTTGATGTTGAAAGAGCTTAACTAAATATTTTAAATTGGTGGTATTGGAAAACGATTCTGTAAAAATCCAATTAAACTTTTGAAAGCTCTATCCTGTTGAAATATAACTTGAAGGAAGTCAGTTTGGTTTCCCAGAAGTACTGTGCATAGTGTTTCTGGCCGAAGAAGAAAGACTTGAGTCTGCTATTTGGCCAGAAATTGGGTAGCAGCTTCCTCTACGATGTTTTGCTTCAACAGTGTTGACACTTGAACAAATCCCATAGAAACTGCCCCAAGTAGGGAGTAGTTATCCTTGCTTTCATAGTAAGACTTGGCCCTGGTAACTGCCGTTCCAGACACTGGTAGTATTCTTGGCTGGACAGTCTATAGATGTGCATAAATGGAGAGCAAAACCCCAAATGCTTTAGGAACTTTAATGGCTGCTGTATTTTAACCAATCAGTAAGGTAAACTTTAAAAAAAATTGGTGGAGTTTATTGCTTTGTAGCCAATAAAAATAGTGAACAAAGAGAGTCTAGTGTCCCTTGTTTCTTAAACAAACTGAAAATTCAGTTCTCCTGCTATTTAGTTATTGAATTCAAAAGACTAGAATGACTTCTTTTAAAATTAGGGCTCTGTAGGAAGTTGTTTCTTTGCCTTAGACATCAGAAATATTTTTTTATTAGCCAGTATGTTTGTTTCTGTGCTTTATTTTCATGAGGAAGAAAACCAAACACTTCTGTGAAAAAACTGTTTGTTCTGTTTGATTTACATCCATAAACAAGATAGTTGCATTTACCACTGGTACAAAAATGTTCTACGTATTAAACAGCTTATATGTGAATGTCCTTGAAAAAAGAGTGATCATGTTGCTTAAAAGTTTTGAGTGCATTTGCTTAAATTTCTAGTTGGAATTTATTGTGAGATACCGGGGAAATGATATTGGCCAAATCGTATTGTTATATTGCGTATAAGTGTGACTGTACAATTATGATGTACCAATTTTAAAAAATGGGGGGAGAATTTACTATGCGAAATAACATCCAGAATCAAGATGTGTATTTTTTAAAATGATAGAAACCAAAAAGGAATTAAAAGTAAATGCGTGTTGGGTCAGAGCCAGAAGAGAGGAAAGGTGGCTGGAAATGCTGCCATAGGAAGTGAAGGTGAAATCTCACAGGAAATAATTTGGACCAATTTCATGTGGCCTATTCTAGCCCTTCTTCATCCTGTAGAATTTTAAGAGTCAGAGTGGTTATCGAGACAGTTAAAATACATTAATTTCAGAAGCTGTAGAAGCCTCAGCTGATGTGGACAGTGTTTTTTGGACCTTTTTTGTACTAGGAATTAAATCCAGAGGAAGGTGCTTTATCTCTGAGCAGCATCCCCAGTCCTCTTTCTTGTCTTTTTTTCAGGGCTGAGGACCGAACTCAGGGCCTTGTGCGTGCTAGGCAAGCGCTCTGCCACTGAGCTAAATCTCCAACCCCCCTCTTTCTTATTCTTGAGATAGGATCCCTCTAAGTTGCTTAGGGGCTCACTAAGTTGCTGCGGCTGGCCTTGACCTTGCAGTCCTCCTGCCCTGCCTCCTTAGTTGCTGGGATTATAGGTGTTAGCTGGACAATGTTTTGAAATTTAAATTAAGATTAAAATTTTGATTCAGTTCACTAATCTTACACAACTTCCTGAATATGATACTGCTAACTTAGAAAGGTTGCAACTCTGCTTTTCCTTTTCAGAAAAAAAAAAAAAAAAACCAAACATTTTTTAAAGGGAAAACATGCCCATATAAAGTATGCCAACAGTATTTTACTATGCAAATTTATTTCTTATCTAAAAAAATTAACATTCATAGGAATTTATACCAGAATAAATTAGGAATCTCCAGTTAGTGCTCAAGAGAAAGACTAAACTTTGAGATATATACGGGAGCCTTATATACATGAATTTAAGATTAATTCTAAGGCAGTGAATTAAGACTGCACTATAAGCCGGTGTGGTAGTGTAAGCCTGTAGTCCCATGATTTAGGAGGCTGAAGCAAGAGGATCCCAAGTTTTGAGGTTGGCAGCAGCAATTTAGGGAAATGCTGTCTCAAAAAAAAAAAAAAAATAAAACAAAACTGAAGATGTAGCTCAGCAGTAAAGTACCCCTGGGTTCAGTTCTGTGTATCAAAAACAAGCAAACAGGGCTGAGCTGTGGCTCAGCGGTTGGAGCACTTGCCTAGCATGTGCAGGACCTGGGTTCAAATCCCAGCACCACATACACAACTAAATGTTAGAGAAACAAAAACCAGATGAAAAAGAAAATAGTTGGTTCTTTCTTCCCTCTCTCTCATTCTCTCCCTCTCTCTTTAAAACAAACAAACAAACAGGCAAACAAAATACTACAAGTTATAGTTTTCAAAGTTGAGCGGCTAGCAGACATGGCAGGTGGGGCTTAAGCTTCAATGCTCTGTTCAAGTGGAGAGTTGTGAAAACAGGAAGGCCGATTAGAGATTTGTTAGGAGTCACTGTTCAAGCTCAGGGGAGGCTGGGCATTTTTGATTTGTTCACTGTTGTATCCTGAGCATCAGGACAGTGACTGGAATGTAAGGCCCTTGGCAAATTGTTTATGGAATGGATTTTGATAACTTTTATGGTGCAAAGAAAGATTAGGAGAAAGTTTCGTTAACAAAGGAAAATTCAACGTACATCAGCAAATGTTAGGATTGTTAATGTTATTTCATGGCCTGATCCTTTATCCGTGTGAACTTATCAGTGCCTGATTTTGGGGTCTGGTTAAGAAATTGATTAAATATAAAATACATAAAGAGTTAAAACCTTTCAACTTTGAAAATGTTTTAACTTTGTCTCCCTTTCAGTCTGAAAAAGAGGGTTATGAATGTGTGTGCTACTGTGAATCTGGAGATTTTAGTGAGGTTGCCTTTATGGTCCATTAAGGTGGCCCTGGCTTAGGTGCTGAAAGCTTCAGTCGACCTAATTCAGACAGATCCAGGATCGGTTTCAAGCAAAGGAACTGTGGTACATGAAATTAAGCTTGAAGGTGATTCCAGCAGCTCTGTGTTGAGTAGCTGCAGAATTCTGTCCTCCCAGGTCCATCTTGTATTAGTCCTTGGGATAGTTTGTGTAGGAACCATATTTGCACAGTGAAGACACCATTCCAGCTCAATCTGATTATTTCATGGGTTTATATGTGCAGGAGTCCATAGGAACGGGGGCACCGTTGCATTTCGCATGTGGCTCAATTTGCCCTATGGTTTTCCCAAAAGCATGTAAAATACTTCTCTCTGCATACAGTTGCAGGTTCATTCCGCTCTGAATGACTCTCTTCCCTGGATTGCTTTGAGGGGCTATAGGAGCCTTTCTTCCTGTGCTTAGCGCACGGTTGGAAAGCACTTCCTTGGGTGCTGTGTCGCTTGCCCTCACCCTCGTTGTTGGTTCTCACAGGTGAGAAGCCCTACAAGTGCACCTGGGACGGCTGCGACTGGAGGTTCGCCCGGTCCGACGAGCTGACCCGCCACTACCGCAAGCACACGGGCGCCAAGCCGTTCCAGTGCGGGGTGTGCAACCGCAGCTTCTCGCGCTCCGACCACCTGGCCCTGCACATGAAGAGGCACCAGAACTGAGCGCAGGCCCTCGGCAGCCTTTCAAACTGCAAACTTGACTATTCGTATAAAAAAAAAAGCAAAAAGAAAGAACGAAAAGAAAACAAAAACAAAAACAAAACTGGAAATGTATATTTTGTATATTTGAGAAAACAGGGAATACATTGTATTAATACCAAAGTGTTTGGTCATTTTAAGAATCTGGAATGCTTGCTGTACCGACACGGTTTTACTGAAGCAGGTTCATCTCATGACAGGCAGCCGCAGCTCCACGTGGGTGAGGGCAGGGTGGAGCGGTGCTCGGTGTTTTTACCAGGGCACCCTCCTTGAAGGTGACAGTGGTTAGGAACAGATCGATGGCAGGTATCGGGAAGGAGGATGGCCCAGGTGTCAAGATTTTACTTGACGGACATCGTTTTTGTCTTACTAGGTAATCCCTTAGAGGTGCACACTGTACCTGGCAATTCACAAATAGCCATTGAACAAATGTGTGTGTGTGTTTCACTTTTTTATGAGTTGCCTATATTTGCTATTCAAAATTTTGTAAATATGCAAATCAGCTTTATAGGTTTATTACAAGTTTTTTAGGATTCTTCTTTGGGGGGGAAATCATACTTCTTTTGAAAATAACCGTAAAAACATTTACAGTTAGAAGTTGTGAGAAGATACCTCTCAAAACGTTACCAAATTCATTTCTTAGGGGGAAGGAATAATCACTCAAATGAACTTTTAGGAAAAGAAAATTTCATGCACTGATTAAAATAGGATTGTTTATTTTAAATACAAAAGATTTTTTTATGAATTGTAAACCAAGAGCTTAAAGATAGGTACAAAATATACAAAAGTTCAACCTCTTACAATAAGCTAAACAGTATCCCTTTTAAAAGGAAGGACTTAATGCAGTTTTCACGTGGCGATGTTGAATTTATGATGCAGTTTGCATATACCGAGGTGTTTGCTCGTGCAGTACTGTTGGGCCAATGACAATTTATGTGGATTTTGCATGTAATATACAGTGAGACACAGTAATTTTCTCTAAATTACAGTGCAGTTTAGTTAATCTGTTGTTAATACTGACTCAGTGTCTGCCTCGGAATATCAACGAGGAGGCAAGTGCTACATATATGCAATATTAAAGAGTGACGGGATGCCAATGCTGTTAACCAAAGGGCAGAATAATAAGCAAAATGCCAAAAGGGGTCTTAATTGAAATGGAAATTTAATTTCGTTTTTAAAATATTGTTTATCTTTATTTATTTTGTGGTAATATAGTCAGTTTTTTTAGAAGACAATTTTCATAACTTGATAAGTTATAGTTTTGTTTGTTAGAAAAGTTGCTCTTAACGTGTACATAGATGACAAATGGTGTAAATAATTTTGTAAGAGGCTTCAAAATGTTTATACGTGGAGACATACCTACATGAAAAGCGTAAATCAGTTGCTGTTTTGCTTCTTTTTCCCTCTTATTTTTGTATTGTGGTCATTTCCTATGCAAATAATGGAGCAAACAGCTGTATAGTTGTAGAATTTTTTGAGAGAATGAAATGTTTATATATTAACGACAATTTTTTTTGGAAAATAAAAAGTGCCTAAAAGATCCATTTTGTGCCTTTCTTCTTTAACCTAGCATATAGCAAGGAAAACTAGCAAATTCCATTCCTAAAACTAGTTATGTAAAAGGGTCTGATCAGGGCAGTTAATGAAGAACCGATTCTCAGGCATTTTTAGAAAAACCGCATTAAGGCTGGGCATTTTGGCACACCATGACTCAGGCTGAGGCAGAGGATCCAAGTTCAAGGCCAGCCTTAGCATTTTGGCAAGTGAGGCCCTATGCAACTTAGGGAGACCCTTTTGCAAAAAAAAAGGGGCTGGGAGTAGTGGCACCTACCTATAAATCCCAGGGGTTCAGGAGGCTGAGGCATGAGGTTCGCAAGGTTCAAAGCCAGCCTCAGTAACTTAGCGAGACTTTAAGCAACTTAGACCTGTCTCAAAATACAAAATTTGAAAAGGACTGGGGATGCAGCTCAGTGGTGGAGTGCTCCTGGATTCAATCCCTAGTATCAAAATAAAGAAAAAGGGTTGGCAGTGTAGTGTAGCTCAGTAAAACACCACTGGGTTCAGTTCCCAGTTCCAAAAACAACAACAACAACAGAAATCCACATTGAACCTATATCTACCTTGAGGATGTAGAGAGGGATTTATTTTAAAATTAATTAGGAATATAAAGATATAAAGGGAAAACTTGTGCTTCATGAGGACTTCTCTGACCCCCTCATTGACCCTTCCAACATCATTAGTTGAAACACCATAGAGTAAGTTTGCATATGCTGATTTGCAGATTTTATGATCAGGGCAAATGAAGAACTGAGTTTTAACTTTTTCCTTTTCAAAGGAGAAGATGGTTAAAAGTTGATTTTTCTCCCCTTTCTGCCTCTTCCTTCTTGGCTTCCCTTCCCTTTCTTTGCTGTTGGAGATCAGTTCCAGGGCTTTGTGCATGATAAGCAGACACTCTACCTCTGAGCTACACCGCAGTCCAGTAGCAAGAAAGGAACTGGGTCACCTTAGAGAAATGGCTGACTCTAGGCCTGGGGTGGGAAATAGGCAAGATGTGCCTGGAACGTCCTACAACACCAGAAAGTGAGGAATTGATTAAAAATAGCAGCCTAAAATGCTGGGACTATGTCAAAGCAGCAGAACGAAGCCTGGAGTATGACCCAAGGCATGAAATGTTCCTGCGTCTCTGCTGCTCACAGCGATTGAAGGAGGAGACAAACCTGTTCAGGATAATTCCAAACCATTTTTGCTCCACCCTCCAAGAGTGGAGCCCAGGCCTGTCCTCGGTGAGCAGTTTGCACGTAGTGACTTCTTCCATAGACTGCTACACAGAAAGGCGGGGAGAAGTAACTTTTTACAGTGGAGAACCCTGTCAATGCTGCTTCTGCCAGGTGATCAAGGTCCACCTCGGCAGTGATAAGTCACACTGATAATGTGTACCCCTGATAGGAGGTGTTGAAAATGGAACTTTGCCTCCGTGGTCTTCCTCAGGACACATAAGCTCTGCGATCAGGAAAGGCATTGCACGAACGGCGATGGAAGGCGTTCTCCAAAATGCCCGACCAGTACTCAAAACTGTCAAGGCCATGAAAAATAAAAATCTGAAGCTGTTGCCACCAAGTTTAAGGAGACAATGACTAAATGTAACATAATAGTAAAGAAAAACTGAGGAAACCTGAATAAAGTATGGGATTTAGTTAATGTATCAATATTGATTCAATCTGACAAAAATATATCACACTAATGTGTATTCTGTTAACAGGGGAAGTCGGGGATAGAGCTAGAGGAATTTTATTATCTTTGCAATCATTCTAACTTGTTTTAATTTCATTATTGGTACTAGTTCTTTTGAAACAGTCTCCCTAAACTGCTGAGGCTGGCCTTGAACTTGTGATCCTCCCTCCTCAGCCTCCTGGTTAGCTGGGATTACAGGTACGCACCATTGTACCTGTCACTTAAAGCTTCTTGAAGCAAGGAAAACTTCATATGTGTAGAAGGATGAATCAGGGATATATCAAATTAACCATGTGAATTAAAAGTTCTTGTGAATACAAGCCTTCCCTCTTGCTTGGTTCCTAGTGTTTATTGTATGTGCTGTCCTAACACCTCAACGCCACTCTACCCCAGATTACAAAACACAGCTGTTTTCAGGTCCCTTTTCTGTCTCTGAACTGTTCTCCCCCCACACCCTGCTGCCCCCTCTGCAGGCTGCCCGTTCTCCTCTCTTGCCAGCTACCTGCTCAAATCCTTGTCTGCCAAAAGCTCACTTCAGACCTTCAGTCTTCATGGGCCGTGCTCATTGGAACTTTTTTTTGCATTTGGGAACATATGACACTTAAGCATTTAAATAATTTTTCCAGTTTCCATTGGAAATGGTGTGTTTTTCTTCCTCAGATTGTCAGGGCCTCGGAAGGAGCCATTAACGGTGCTTGGAAGAATCTCCACCTTCTTAGGTTGTGTTCCTTGTTCCCTGGATTGCTGCTCTTCGCAGTTACAAAGGACATGTCAGAACTGCCTCTTGGAGCTGTGTGAACTGGCGCAGGAAGCCACTGCAGCAAATGAATAAATCTAACGTTTACATTTCCCCTTTGCCTTCCACTGTTGATCTAGCCTCGGTGTTGGAGTTTTGATAAGACGAGTGCTCGAATGTGAAGCTGGGATCGCAATGCAGTCAAACTTGTCACGAATGCCCTGAGTTTCTTCAGTGTTGTTCGTTTTCAAGGGAAAACAGCGTCTGAAAGGCAACTGTGCCTAACACACTTCTCAAAGCTGCAAGTAATTTAATTGCTGATCATTGTTGCGTCCACTACACGATTATCTGAGTTCAAACATAGACTGACTGTTCCCTTGTAAACAAACGACAGCAATTAAATAAAACTTGAGCAAAACACACCAGGTTCCAATTGGCCAGGATGCAGTTATGTGACTTGACTTTGGATAAGCGAGGCTTTGCGTTTTAAGCATCTTTGGTTCGTCCCCCACTGGCAGGCTTCTTGTTCTGCTTCATTTCAGTCCTCTGTCACAGCTCACATTAAGTGCATCCAATTAGACAATCCTTAGAGGAGCAGGAGCGGACCTGCCTGCGTAGATGTGTTCTTCCTAATCTAGCCAGATTCCTCTTCCTACCTAACCTAAGCCCACCAGACTTTTTTGGATTAACTCATGGCTGTATAACGTTACAAAGAAGGGCTTTATTCTCCATTGCTAAATCTAGTCTCTGCTTTGAAGTTAAACAGATTCCATTTTTGTTAAATTCTTTGCTGCAGTGTGAAACTAATCAATAGGAGACATATTTTTAAATTACTCAGAGTTATGAGCGACAAGCCTATGAATTTTTTTTTAAAGAGAGGACAGAGAGAGACAGAGAGAATCAATTTTTACTGAGTTTTTCACATGGCTTCCATTGCTCGGACACTTGGTTGTATACGTGGGTGTTGGGGTTTGAACCCATGTCCTCGCACATGCCAGGCAAGCACTATAACCTCCAAGCTACCACTCCAGCCCTCTATGACTTTAATAAGTGTTTTAACAGTGACTATTAGTAAGTAAGGCCGTAATGAATTATATGACAGCTGAGTGTTATTGGAAAAGTTTATTACATAAAAATTCAGTTTCATTTTTCTTGGTAAACCAGCAATCTTTATCATCTTCTTCATTCCTCTCAGTCCACGTATCATCTCATGAAAGTATTTGGATTGTAGAAATGGTTATTAGTATTATTTTAATTGGGGATTGAACCCAGGGCTGTTTTACCACTGAGCCACATCCTTTTGTGTTTTGAGACAGGGTCTCACTAAGTTGCCATGGGGCTCACAAAGTTGCTAAGGCTGTCTTCAAACTTTCCATCCTCCCTCCTCAGCCTCCTGAGTTGCTGGGCTTACAGGAGTGTGCCACCATACGCGGTGAAATGGTAATATTCCTGAATATGAAGGTAAAGGCTTAATGCTATTTGGCAGCTAATGACATTTGAATGCCTGTATGTGTATATGTATATAGATGGACATATGGTCACCTAATTGCATTTTGCCTATTGAAACCTGATCTATTGCTTAATTTTTGTCTAATGGTTTATAAATATAATATATATATAAATGTTACATATATGTATATAATATATAATATATGATATATATTTATGTATTATTTATAATTTATAAATGTAGATAGATGCCACACAAGCATGTTGAATAGTACATTAAGAAGCTCATGTAAGCCGGGTGTGGTGGAGCTTAACTCTAATCCCAGCAACTCAGGAGGCTGAGGCAGGAGGATCATAAGTTCAAGACCAGCCTCAGCAACTTAGTAAGGCCCCAAGCAACTAAGTGAGACCCTGTTTCAAAATTTTTAAAGAACTTGAAAAGGACTGGGGATGTGGCTCAGTGGTTAAGCGCCCCTGGGTTCAACACCTGGTTAAAAAAAAAAAAAGAACGCTCATGTACACTTCTAAGTAAAGATAGTGGATCATACATATGTAATTTTGTAACCTCCTAAAATCCTACTACAGTGGAGGGCTTCTTTATCTTTATGGAACTCTGAGAATAGCACGGGAGAAATACCAACGAACTTGTGGAAGCTGGGAAAAAACTAGGTTTAAGTGGCAAAAAGTTGAGCAGAACTGAAAACAGCCAACTCCTAAATTAGTAGCAGAGAAAGCCAGGAATTAACCTAATTCTAATTCTAAACCCCCCCCCCTGCTGAAAGAGTAAATTTTGACATCAAGCACTTCTGGAATTGGGAATAAATGGGGATTGTTCCCACTCCGATAATGTGAAGACACAGCAAGAAGTTAGCATTTTAAGAATTGGGAAGGGGCCCTTCCAGGCACCAAATCTGCCAGAGCCTTGATCTTAGATGCGTAGTCTCCAGTACCATGAAAAATGAATTTCTGCTGTTAAAAAGCTACACAGTCTATGGAACAGAATTTTATTCTGCAGCCCAAATGGAGTAAGACAGCCATTAAATCTTTCCATCCCTCTATCAGAGTTAAATTGTTTCTTAGCTCTCCCTCAACCCGTTGCTAATATCTCTACCATAGCAATTAACTCAACCTAGTACTTAGTGATTTGTGTGACTTAACAGCTTCCTTAAACGAAGGTCCAGTAAGGTTATGTTTTTATTTTTTTTTCATCTGGTTTTAATTTTTTCTCCACTTAGTTGTGTATGTGGTGCTGGGTATCAAACTTGGGTCCTCATGGATACCAGGCAAGTACTGTACTGCTGAGACACCTCTCCACCCTTCAAGAATGTATTGGTAGTTGTAGCCAGGTTCGGTGGCACACACCTGTAAACCCAGTGACTCCGGAGGCTGAGGCGAGAGGATCACAAGTTCAAGGCCAGCCTCCACAACTTAGAGAGGATCTGAGCAAATTAGTGAGACCCTGTCTCAATTATTAAAAATAAATAAATAAAGAACCTGGGGATGTACCTATCTAAAGCATCCTTGGGTTTACTTGCAAGTAAAGAAAAAAAAAAAAAGAAAGAACTTTTTGTCCTTTATAGAGTAGCACAATGACTGACAAGGCCCATTTGAAAAAAGGTTGTACCCTTCACCATGTGAGGGCAAGGCCAAAAGGAGTCATTTGAGCCATCATGTGAGCCCTCAAACATCAAATCTGCCGGTGCCTTGATCTTGAACTTTCCAGTCTCAACAGAGCTATTCAACAGTTTCTTTGATGATACAACCAATTTCCAAGAGACTTTGTGCCAGCTGGCAGGGATAAAATTGGACTGACTCCCTTTTGATAGATGGTAAAGATGGCAGCGTCCAGCTCCTTGCCACTGTCTCAGAAACCTCCAGAGGCATGCCAAAAGGCCAAGTGGTGACTCCCCGAAGAGGAACACTGTTACACTGCTGGTGGGACTGCAAACTGGTTCAGCCACTATGGAAAGCAGCACGAGAATCCTCAAAAAATTAAGGATGGAACCACCTTATGACCCAGCTATCCCACTCCTGGGAATTTTCCCAAAAGATTTAGAATCAGCATATTATAGTGATATGGCTTCCTCAATGTTTATAGCAGCTCAATTTACTATAGCTAGATTATGGAACCAACCCAGATGCCCCTCACTTGACGAGTGGATACAAAAGCTTTGGTACATATATACTATGGAATACTACTCGGCTATTAGAGAAGACAATATTATGGCTTTTGATATCAAATGGATGGAGATG
>PVKS010007696.1:0-71713 GCA_004027875.1 Aplodontia rufa | reverse complement strand
TTTTTTATCCCTTTGATTTCTTTCTCTTGCCTAATTGCTCCAGCTAGGGTCTCAAGAACAATATTGAATAAAAGAGGTGAGAGCGGACAGCCTTGTCTTGTTCCCGACTTTAGTGGAAATGCTTATAGCTTTTCTCTGTTTAGTATTATACTAGCTGAGGGTTTAGCATATATAGCCTTAACAAAGTTCATAAATGGTCCTTTGAACCCCATCTTCTCTAGAGTTTTGAACATAAAAGGGTGCTGGATTTTATCAAAGGTCTTTTCTGCATCCAATGAGATGATCATATGGTTTTTGTCCTTGATTCTGTTTAAGTGGTGGATTACTTTAATTGTTTTGCGTATGTTGAACCAGCCCTGCATTCCTGGGATGAAGCCCACTTGGTCATGATGGATTATTTTCTTAATAAGTTTTTGTATACGGTTTGCTAGTACTTTGTTGAGGATTTTTACAGACCAATATCCCACTACTCTTTTTGATAGTAGAAATTAATCACCTAAGTTGGAATAGTACTTCTTCTGTGATTTTTGGCTCAGAGACTGAAAAGGTCAAAATGGCTAGGGTGACAATTACTACAGTTTGGAAGTTAAATGTTCCCCAAAGGTCCTTGTATTGGTGACTTGATCCCCAGAGTAGCACCATTGGAAGCTGGTGGAAATTTCAAGAAGTGGGGCATTGTGGGAGGTCATCAGGTTATTGGGGGACTGCTCATAAAGGGGAGAGTGGGACCACAGTCTCTTCTTTCTCTTTTTGCTTCTGGCCATGAAGTGAGCAGTTTTGTTCCACCATGTGCTCCTACCAGGAGGTATTTCCTTGACTCAGGCCCACAAGCAAAGAAGGCTACTCAGTTATGGACTAGAAGCTTCAAACCTGTGATTCAAAATAAGTCTTTTCTCTACATATGTTGATTTCCCTCAAGATTTTATTTTAGCAGTGGAAAGCTAACGCAATAATCTTGACATATTTAAATTGAACAACTTTTGTGCCTCTAAAGTAACAGAATTAAAAGTATAAAATCAGGAGAAAAAATAAATGTGAAGGGCTATTGAAGTGCAACTGCGAGGAACCACCTTCTGTTCCTGGATCTATATGTCCTAACTGTAGGAGAAAGGATGTCATGGATTGTTGAAAGAAGGCAATTTAGATTACATTCTCTAGGATAGGTGTCCAACTCTACTAGGTATTATAATTTAATTGGTGCTATGATAAAGTACTATAATTGAGTCTTCACTAATAAAGAGTATTGGAAGCAATAAGTAGCCATGTGGGAAAGAAAAAAACTGTATACATCTCTACCAATACTGTCGGGATAAATTTTAAATGGATCAGAGTTTTAAAAGTCAATATACATGCATTAAAATAGTAATGATAGTGAAAATTTCCATAACCTAAGAGTAGGGAGATCAATGGAATCTGTCAACCATGAATTGAACCTCTAAAACTGTGAGCCAAATTAATCATTTTCTTCTCTGAGGTTTGTTTTGGTTACAACAAATCAAAACTGATTAAAACAGAGATTAATTTTTGACAACATAGAACATAAGATATTCAAAAAATTAAATAAAAAAGTTAATTATAAACTACATGGCAAACTGGAAAATATGATTTAATATTATACATAGGTAGAGATTTAGTATTCTAATGGATTAAGAAGACCTATAAAATATGAATAAAGCTATAAATAACCAAATTAAAAATGTCCGCAAGAAAAAATCCAGTTAAAAAGAATATGAAAAAAATGCCAGATTTTATGGTTTTCCTAAAAGCATAAAATGGGATACAATAATTAATAATCTCCAAGATTATTTCATCTCATTTTCATTTTATTTTGACACAAAAAAATAATTGGTCATTAGTGGATCTTTCTAGTGAACAAAGTCATCAGTCTGAAAGTAAGCAATTACAGGGACAACACTAAGAATTTATTCTGCCTTTCCCATATGTTGGCATTGGACCCCCACCCTAAAGTCGTGTATTAAATACGAGGCATTGACAGGGAGCAGTGAGTGGTCCAAGACTATAATTCTAGTAACTCAGGAAGCCAAGTCAGGAGGATTACAAATTCAAAGGCAAAGGCAGTGTCAGTAACTTGGCAAGACCCTGTCTAACCAAAAAAAAAAAAAAAAAAAAAAAAAAAAAAAAAAAAAAAAAAAAAAAAAAAAAAAAAAAAAAAAAAAAAAGAAAGAAAGAAAGAAAAGAAAAGAGGGTATCTGGAAATATGGCTATATGGCTGGTGGCTGGCTCAGGGGTTAAGCACTCCTGATTTCAATCTCTGGTACCAGAAAAAAAATCCAGTCATTATATGATATATCTGTTATGAGGAGATGAGACACTTCAACAAGTAATCAATGTTAAATGAGGTGATAAACTTTGGAACTTAACCTATGTTATTTTATGTTATTTATGACCGATGTTTTGATAATGAGAGAAATCAAATATACATGCTCATAGCAAAATCTATGTAAGAACACAATGAGAAGAAGGTCATTGAGAAGCCAAGGAGAGATTCCTCAGAACAAACCAACCCTGCTGATGGTACTTGCCTGGTCTTCCAGCTTCAGCAAACTTGAAAATGGAAAGTAAGCCACCCAGTCTATAGTAATTTGTGACAGCCTTAGCAAACTCATACACTATACAAATTATATTTCAGCCTAACAAAATACCTCATGTGGAACAAATCTTCTTTATTAAACAATTACAGCTAATAACTGTAAAAGGATTGATTAGCATGATATCTCATTTTGTAACTCTTCATTACATAATAAATTTATCATGAATGGATATGAAAACCATTAGTTGGAAGAGTGATGGGAATATTTATAAAGAATAGATCAGTTTGATAGCTCCTCATCCTACTGGTTATGATTAGTGTCCCTAAAAATAAATAAACATTATCTATACCCATAAAGTAATAAAAGAGGAATTACCCATGAAATATTCTTGCTCATGCAAATTAAATATAAATATGATTTAGTACTACTTTACATGAAATGCAAGTTTTATAAGAATAGGTGTACAACATCAAAAGAAATCAGTCATTCAAATGTGATAGCATGGGATGTTCTACAGGATAACTTCTAATTAAGAGATAATTAATAGTGTACAAAAGAGGGAAGAAGGAAGGAAAGAAATGTTGTAGAATAAAAAGAAACATTTGCATATAGTGTTTGTGGCTCTTTTTGAATATTTATTATTTTGGAAAAATACAGTATGTAAACATTTCTTGTCAGTATTGGGGAAATTTCAGTATTGGTAAGAAATTGATATTAAGTGTAGTTAGTCTGATAATATACTGACTATGTGAAAATAGAAATCCTTGATCAAGTTACAGATACTTACAAAAATGTCTGGCTGGAGACTTATGTGCCAAATGTTTTCTCTCATATGTGGAAGGTAGAGTAAAACCTAAGACAGGATGAAAGTTAGCTAAGTTTACACAATAAGCTCATCACCATAGTTGAAATTTCACATAAGCTGGGGGAACCTTAGTTATGAGGGTTTGCAGAGAATCGAGGGAGGCAGGGAGGGGAGGGAGGGATAAGAGGGATTATTAATACAATTGGGTATACTCCACTCCCATGAGAAGCCCAACTATATACAGGCAGGCAGAGAAACTCAGAAATTTCAAAAATTAATATACATATATATGATCATTTCTATCTATAGCATGGGGATATGAGAGTGGGGAATTGATAAAGGGGGAGATACTGGAATAGGATGGGTCTTAACTTACTTTGTCAATATCCATCTATGCATGAATATGTGACCATTCCCTCCAATATGTAATACTACATCTACCCAATAAAAAATAAATAAGTACATAAAATATGTGTGATAGAGTATAATTTCTGTTAATAGCTTTAAATAAAATACACAAAAACAGGAGTGGTGACTGAATGAAGCAATGATATCAATTTGACCAAATGTTGCTGATTGCTGAAGCACAGGTGGAGTGCATGGAATTACTTGTATTTACCTGCTTTTCGATTATGTAGAACAATTTTTAGTCAATATCCTTGAAGTATATTTCTGCATTTCTAGTTTTGTTTCATGCTATATTGTTTCAGTGCTTGTATTTCAAAGATGAAGAAGCTTTAAAGATGATTTCCATAGTTTGAAATATAGCTAGGACCGAGAAACAAAGCTCATAAAGAACATTCAAAATAAGAACAGAGCAACTTAGGTGTGTTGCAAATATACTTACCGAGACTCTTAGGATCATATCTGATTTAACACCTTGAATAAGTGTTACCATGTTGCATTTGACACGGAGATTGAAGGAAGTGTTTTTTCTTTATTAAAGTGAAGATGCTGTAACACATCTTTCCAAACATCAAGCGGTCAGTCCTCCCCCTCATGTTATCTGTGATTTCTCTTCTTTTTCTAGTCTTATCTAGTCTAGATTGCATTTATTCTATTTTTAAGAAAAAAGAAACAAATTTTTTCAATTCTGATTTAAAAACAAAATCTGGGGCCTGGAGCAGTGGCTCAGCGGTTACAGCGCTTGCCTGGCATGTGCAAGGATGCAGGTTTGTATCCCAGCCTCAGCCACTTGAAAAACTAAATAAAATAGGTTCTCCCTCTCTCTCTCTCACTGTCCCTCTCTCTCTGAAAAAAAGAAAAAACAAAAACAAAAATCTGTCTTTGTGAATTTTGAACAAAAAAAGTGATGACTATATGTCCCCATTCTCCCACTTGGACCTGAAGGAACTATAGTAGCAGTTGGTCTATCCATTTTCCCCACAAGGCATAGCTAATAATAAAGGAAGTTGAAGCAGCACATTTTCATTTCTTTTTAATGAAAAGATACCTGCTTTCTTAGATGTTCTGGCTTGTAAAAATCCCCAAAACTCTGATTGGAGCCTGAGTTCACTATCTGATCTGATAAGTACATTACATTCCTTAGATATAATTTCTAACAATTTCCTCCCATTACTTGCAGGTATATATCTAAATACACTGCATTCCCCCTGAGCCTCCTCTAACAAAACTATCATATTTAGGGTTGATTTATCCCCTTGGTTCAACTGAACTAAATGTGAATTAGGTGCAGTTATTATGGGTTCATTGATATTATCTTTCCTTAAGGGTCAAATTATCCTTTGTGCAAATCTCATTGACTTAGTACAAAATTGTATTTGATGCATAAATCCAAAACATATTAAATTTATAATTGCATAGAAAGGATGGATAGCTTTATTTCATTTATTAAAATGAGACTTATAATTTACTTTTGATTTTCTCTTCCTCACTTGTTGAAATAATCTCATAGTGTCCTTTAAGGAATCCCCCAAAGAACAAAACCCTCTCAGAGCAGAATTTGGTTTGGAGAAAACAATTAAGAATATGGATTCTTTGGAATTTCCAGGTATATAAGCCAAAAGATAACAAGAAATACAAAGCTCAGTTTCCCATTTATAATGGCAACTTCCATTATGAAAGTACATAAACACATGAGAGATTTATTCTATAATTTAATTCCAAGGAAATGTTTATTTCCTTTGGCAAACTGGTCCTTCTACATTTCCAAAAATAGAGTAATATAAAAATTTATAGTAATTCTTTATATATATATTGTAGTGGGAAGGAAAAATTAACTCAAGTGTAGAGATCTAACATTCACAACAAGTTTATTAAAACATACTCTTATTAATTCTCACATTAAAATAAACTAAAAATATGACCCAAAGTATGAAGTAACTTACCTAAGATCACATAGTTGGTGATCATTGAAGCCCTCATGGACTGCAGTCTGTGCCCTCCATATGTGGATATGCAGCCATTATTATTCATTTTTATGTTGCTTCCCTGAAACTTAGAAACAAACTTGCAGCATAACCTTGGCATGTCATCTTTCCTTGCATACAGTTTATTATTTCTATTTATACATTTTAGAATTTGTGAGACACATCCACACACACGGGTGTGCACACACATGAATATACCACACACACACACACACACACACACACACACTGCCATCCACTTTCATTCTTTTGTAAGGGAAAATAACACATTACGAAATCATTATAAAATAATATTTTTCTTAATTATGTGTAATCTGAACTCACTAATATAAGGAAAATCGTTGAGAAGTAGACATAGGTTCTGAGGAGAAATGATGTCAGGTTCTTTCCTATAATAGGGTATGGTGTTCATGCAGATTAATAGGGTCAGGGAGGGAGGCTGGCATGGTGGCTCAGCTGTAAAGTGTGTGCGGACCATGGGCGAGGACCCGAGTTCAAATCCCATCACCACTTACACAACCAAGTGTTGGAGAAAGGAAGGTCAGATGAAAAACTAAATTGGTTCTCTCTCTCTCTCTCTCTCTCTCTCCCTTTCTCTTAAAAAAAAAGACAGAGGAGAAGACTAAAAAACACAGCAGGGCAGGTGCGGGAGATGCAGGCATTGCTTTCTGTTAGCAAGCGATGCTCATTTGGTGTAGTGAGAGAGGCTAGTCTGAGTCACTCTTCTAAGGAGAGAGTTGGAGAAGTAATAACATGGTTTACTGGAAGACCATAATTTTGCCATAATTATACTCTATCTAAAGTGTGTATAAAGTAAATAAGAATAAAAAAATGAATGAATGTCACATTTAGTAGAGAGATAATTCAGAATCCTTCTTTGTGCAGGACAATATTGATTTTTAGATTTGTTCAGCCATCTGCCTTTTTCTTTCTTTCTCTCATGTATGCACACAATCTTTTAGTACTATGAAAATTAACTACAATTTATAAAATTCTCTGGAACTGCAGATAAAACACAAAAGGTAATAAAACATGTTATCTTCAGAAAAGTACTACATAAGTTATTGAGAAATATCCAAGAGGTTAATGTCCATAAAAGTGGATAAATATAAATAATTTATCAGAACATACCTGCAAAAATTGTAGCAAGTGTGAAAAAATATTATATGTAGCTTTCATAAAAAGCATTGCATTTGTTTTCAGTTTAATACTAAGAAAGAGGTTATAATTTGAATATAGAAGGTCAAAGGCAGTAGCTGCAATGTTAGAATAGGGCAAAGAAATAACTAGAGATATCAATTCAAGAAGTTCGACCTATGATTCCTTGAAATTATTCTAGAACTTGAGATGTAAAGGGGACTCTAAAAAAGATTTATGGGAGACAAGAATGAGCAATATCAAAGGGAGAGGATAATGTAAATGTATTTTATCATGGGACTTAATCAACTGTTTAATCTCAATCCCATATGCCCCATTTGATTATGTTGACAAGTGAAAAGCACATTCATCTAAATTTTTAAAGTATTTAGACATTAACCAACATAATATGAATCATCTAAATTTTACATTGCAAATAAAAATTAGTTCAACCATTTAAATTGAGGCAATAAGAGATGACATTAAATTATTCGATGACAAATAACTCTATCCAGTTAAATGTCACGCACATTTTAAAAGAATTTACTTGTCAGAAAGATAGCTAACTGCTGAAATGATAAATAGTATGGTAAATGCAGAAAAAGGTCAATTACTAACCTGCTATTTTTGAAAGCAATGTCTTCTGGCATTTATTATACTATAGTTGTATTATTCCCTCTTATTTATAGAACAAAGATGGGTAACTTTCATGACATATTCATCTCTCGTTCAGACTAAATAGAAATTATGTTTAAATTTTTACATTTAATGAAATCATAACACAGCGCTATTCAAATCCTTTTCTTTCCCATGGTGGCATCGATTAAAGGATGGTAAAACACATTTGGAAAGGAAGAAAAATAGTAATGGTGAAGTTTGAGACCCAGAATTTAACATAGCTCCCTAGAATAATATATGACCAAATGTTTTTTTAACATGTTTAGTAAATGTCAAACTATTTTTGAATTCACTTAAATGAGTTCTGGTGATCACTCAGACAACCAATTTGAGAAGCTAGTCAAGAGACACAAGAATAGCAATGCTATTATAAAAGGTGAATTGGCGTAAACCTGACAGACGGGAAATTGTAGTGAGAAGAAAGCCACGAGGTTCCCATGTTACTGTTCTTCAGTTATCAATGGAATTGATAGAGAGTAGTATTCCTTGTAAGTGTTTCACACTCTCATTCTGGAACCTGTTGATATATGAATACCAGTCAAAGGGGGCTTTGCAACTGTGATTAGTTAGGATTGTAGAATATGAGACAGAGTGATGATCCTGGATTATTTGGATGGGCCTGATCTGATCACAGGAGTCCTTGAACATGGAGAACTTCACTGCAGTTAGAGAGAAATTGGCAGATGGATAAGAGGCAGAAGACATACAGCAGTCTGACTTACACTATATTTTCTGCTGTTGGCTCAGATGTGTAGGGAGCCACATAAAGCCACCCCCATTTACCATGGCTTTGCTTTCTGTTATAGAAGTTACCTGTTTTAAGAAAATATTTACATTTATCTTCGTTCTTTCAAGAAAGTAATCATATTCATCTTTTATTACAATTTATTGTTAAAATCATTGTATATTACTAATTACAGCTGTTAATTTCTTGCTGTGCCTAATTCACAAATTAGTCTTGAGCATAGGGATGTAGTTATAGGAAAAAACAGTATAAGCTGGGTTGAGTCATATCTGAGAGTTCAGGCATCCTCTGGAGGTCTGGGAACATATTTCCTGTGGATCTGGGGAAACTACCATGCACATATCAGAAGAGAGGCTGCTGGGACTGAAGAGCGGGTCCAGCCGACAGTCAGCAAGGTCACACACAGGACCTGAGCTGTGTGGGTCTGAGATCTGTTCAGATCCAGAATGAGTTTGGAAATGATTCTCTTCCAGGGCCTCCAGAGTGGAACACAACTCTTAAAACCGGAATTTCTGCCTTGTGAGACAGGAGCAGGAAAAGTAGTACAGCACACTGGAGTCTGACCTACCGAATTGTGAAAAATAAATCTGTGCTATTTTAAGCTATGAAATGTGTGGCGATTTCTAACAGTATCAGCAGAAGAACTAAAATGGTGTTTCTGCAGCTTTTGTTACATAAATTCACATTTTTCTAGTGACTAAAGTTTTAAGAGGGTGTTGGTGCATATTATGATCTAGAGTTCTTTGGTATAAAATGCCCTCCATTTAACTGCCAATATAACATGATTACATAGGGCCAAAAGATAGCAGGATAGAATGGAAGTAGAAGCTTAAAAGCTATAGAAGAGCAGATTTAAATGGCAATACTACAATTTGTTAGTTCTGGTGACTTAATTCTTCTGCACAAATTCCCAATCTTCAATATACCCATGTATTGCTGGTTGATAATATCCAAAAGAAATTGAAGGAATCTGTGTCAAAGTAGCTTGACACATTACTTGAGACATGCATGCTATTTAGCATCAAAAGTCCATTTCTTTTTCATCTGCCCTTCTTGGACAGAATCACCTACTTATCAAGTATCTTATAATTTCTGATGACTTCTTTAGGTTAAGAGAACATTTAATTTGTTTATTTATTTAATATTTGTAACTTTTTTGTGTAATAGAAATGGTGTTTTTAAAAATTAACACATAAGCAGAAATCATTTTGCCGTCATGTGCTTTCTTGTGGATTTTTGTGCAAATCTTGGAATTTATTCCAGACATATTGTGATCTGAATACAAAAGAAGTTGTCCACAGAAGACTGCATGGAGGTAATGCCTAACACAGTTTGCTGGGACAACTTGCAGTCTCTCCAGAAGAGGCAGTTGAAGTAAAAAGGGAGAAGAGTATAGAGGAGAGGGAAAGAGAGAGAAAGAAAAAAAAGTGATGTAAGAATCAACTTATTTTTTAGTAATTTTTCCCCTAAGGGGAAAAATCTGCAGGTTAATTTTATGCTTGCTTTCTTTCTTTCTTTTTTTTCTTTTAAGAGAGATGAACAGTGAGTGAGAGAGAGAGAGAGAGAGAGAGAAAGAAAGAATCAGTTTTATTTAGTTTTTCATGGGACTTCCAATATTCCAACATTTGGTTGTGTACGTGATGTTGGGGTTTGACTCACATCCTTCGCATGCCAGGCAGGGGCCATCACTGCTGAGCCACTGCTCCAGCCCCTAATTATATACTTTCTATACTGACCCTATATTCTTTTTTTTTTTTTTTTTAAGAGATAGAAGGACAGTGAGAGAGAGACAAAGAGAATCCATTTTTATTGAGGTTTTCACATGGCTTCAGTTGCTCCAACACTTAGTTGTGTACGTGGTGCTGGGGTTTGAACCCATGTCCTCACGCTTGCCAGGCAAGCGTGGAAACAGCTGAGCCACCGCTCCAGCCCCTGACCCTATATTCTTAATTAACCAAGGAGAACAATACAATTTAGGATTTGTAAAAATTCAAGACTATTTATTTCATATTTGTTCCCTTATGATGTGAATCTTTTAATTCTTTTAATTTCTTTCATGTATGTATAGTACCTACAATATAAAATCAGAAGTTACAGATTCTCAATATATGGTTTTATCATTTATTAATGGTGGATTCATAAATAAGTGCATGATTTGTTCTTAACAGAGGAGAGAAATGGAAACAGAAAAGTTTCTGTATGGATTTGGGAATATGAGAAATGTAAGTATATAAATTTCTTTTTCCTTTTTCTTTAAGAGAATGAAAAAAGTGACAATCAATTTTATTTATTTTTTCATTTGTTTTTGTTTCTCTGACACTTGGTTGTGTATGTGGTGCTGGGGTTTGAACTTTGGTCCTCACACATGCCAGGCAAGTATTCCAAATCCTGACCTACAACTCCAGCCCCAGTATATGGATTTCTTGGAGGAGGGGGATTCAATATTTTTTTTGGTTCATTTGTGCTTTTACTTTCTTATTTTTCAGTCAAGCAGTAATTATTTTACTTGCCAATGAAGAAGTAGACAAGAAATTCAGAATATAATTTATGTCTACAATGAGATAAAATATACACCTTATGAACTAACGTGGGTTAGCCTGATGTTTCAAGTATTGGGGCTAAAGTGTGACAGAATCTCTATCAATCTTAGCCCATGTGCATCGTAGACACAGAGCCTTTCCTGGCTCTTACTTGTGACATGGCAGATGCAAGAAACAAATGATTCTGTTGTCATTGCTAAGCCCCTGACTTTTGGGGGATGTTTATCATTGAAGCACAAGGTAGTGTATCCTGACTGAAACGGGCAGCAAAATAAGGAATTACGGTCCCACCCTAATGAACATGTGACCTCAATTTTAGTGACTGAGAAGTATCTGGAAAAATGGTAAAAATGTTACGCAGTAGCAAAACTTTGGATGAAACTATAAAGACGGGGTGGGAAGAATACCATGGATCAAATGAACATGGAAAGTTTTGGCTGCTTTTGTTAAAGATTTATATGAAAAACAGGAGCTCAAAGAAGAGTTGGCATGAACAAAGAGAAAATAGAGAAACAGGCTTTCCAACATGAAAAGGACAACTTCCTTAGGACTTCAAATAACAGGACATTCATTTGAGAAGGGACCTGAGAAATGAAAGTCAATTAATCCTAGTCTAGCAGCAAGGATCAAATCAAGTTTATGGTTGTCACACATCATTGCTCTCTCTTTGGGGATTAATGTAGTGTGAAGCAAATTCTTTCAGTCTCTAAGTCATCATTTAGTCTCCCAATATCCTGTACGGTTTTGCTACGCACAGTTGTACCTGTTGTGCCTGCTGTAGACTGAATTGTGTAGCACAAATTTATATGTTGAAACCCTAACCCAAAGTGTTGGGAGTCTTTGTAGACTTTGTGTTATATATCTTTGGGAGATATTTCAATTTAGGAAGGGTCATAAGGGTAAGACTCTCCTTATGAAATTAATGCCATGATGGAAAATTTACCAGAGTCCCTTTCTGTTTCTTCCCTACAAAGGACACAGCAAGAAGGCCATTTGTAAGTTTGAAAGAATGCTCTTACCAGAGCCCAACTCTGCTGGTACCCTGACCTTGGACTTCAACTTTAGAACTTGAAACGAATTGTTTTTTTGTTTTAAGTAACTGACTCTACGGTATTCTTCTAGGGAATCCAGAGCACACTTAAATAGATTTACACAGATTACACAGATTTTCTGTTTTAATATTCCCAAAATGTAGACCACCAATGTTTTGCTGGGGATATAATATGTCCACTGAAAATCTGTCTCTTGAACAGTGTGGGTTAGTTTGCTGCTTCCTTAACAAAGCAGCACAAATTGGGTGACTTAAACACAAGAAGTGTGTTATCTCAGGGTTCTGGAGACTAGAAATTCTACATCAAGGTGTCACCAGAACTGGTTCCTTCGGAAGATTGAAGACAGCAGTATACTTCATGCCAGTCCCCTAAATTCTGATGGTTCCATGGCCATCTCTGGCTTTCTTTGACTTCACCTGTTCTCTGACCTTATCTTCCCATACCATGGGACTGGGTGAGTCTCTGTGCCCAATGTATACATAGTGTAGTATGTGTGGGTGTGGGTGTGGATGTGTATGTTGTGAAATCTAGTTTGAAAAGTTGTAAAAAACAATCTAAAGGAGCTGGAGCAGTGGCCCAGTGGTTATGGTGCTTGTGTGGCATAAGCAAATATGTGGGTTCAAATCCCAGCATCACATACACAACACAGTATCAGAGCAATGAAAGTCACACGAAAAACTAACTAAAAATTGATTCTATCTGTCTTTCACTGTCCCTTTCTTTCTTTCTTTTTTTTTTTTTAAAGAGAAAAGGACAGTGAGAGAGAGAGAGAAAGAAAGAAGCAAATTTATTCAGTTCTTCATGTGACTGTCATTGCTCCAACACTTCATTGTGTATGTGGTGCTGGGGTTTGAACCCGGGTACTCGAGCATGAAAGGCAAGTGCTGTAACTGCTGAGCCACTGCTCCAGCCCTGTCCCTCTCTCTTTAAAAAAAAAATAATCTAGAGTCTCTATGATTTTCACTCAGGTGAAAATGATAAAATTTCATATAATCTTAATTCAATCATCACAATCTGGAAAGTGACATTGGATCAATACTATAAACTTCAGATTACATTCAAATTTAACTTGTTTTGCATGCATTCTTTGACTGAGTGTGTGTAATATTCTAAGAAACTTTATTACATGTTTCGATTTGTACAGCCAACACTGCATTCAGGATGAAGAAATGTTCCAACACTCCGGAGACATTTGCTCATGCTTCTTCCTCATAATCATATCTAAACCAGCAATTGCAGATTTTTCTACATAATTATGATTTTTCACTTCAAAACGCTGAGATACGGGACCTTACAGTATAGCACTTGTTGAGTTTAGCTCTTGCTGTTCAGTGCAAGACCCTTGAGGTCCATCCGAGTTGCTGCATTTATGAACGTACGTTTTTTCTTTTCTTGCTGAGTTATATTTCACTATATAAATGAACCACAATTTATCCTTTCACCAATTTTGCATTTAGATCTATGATCCCTTTGAGCTGATTACTTTTTACTACTGTTTTTCAGCTGTCAATTTTCTTGATTTTTTTCATATCTTGTTTATTCCTTTCTTCTCTTCTTAAATTTGTTGAGGTTAATGCTTAGATTCTTTTTTGTTTTTTTCTTAAAGAGAGAGAGGGGATAGTGAGAGAGAAAGAAAGAAACAGAAAGCCAGAAGCAATTTGCATTTAGTTTTTCATGTGACTTTCATTCCTCTGACACTTTGCTGTGTGTGTGGTGCTGGGGTTCAAGCTCTAGTACTTGCACATGCAAGGCAAGTACTATAACCGCTGAGCCGCCAGTCCAGGCCAAGACTCTTGATTTTGATAGCATTTGAATTCAAGTTTTCCAGTGTAAACATTCACTGCTTTAACTTTCTCCCACTCTCCCTTCTTCCTATTCTCCCATCTCCCTCCTTTTATCCCTCTACCTTGTATTTGTCCTTGAGTCTTAAACTTTCAAAGAGAAACAGAATCCTAACTGAACAGGTACCCAAAAACATGTATGATAGCAATTCTGAAAACATGTCTATTTTTATTTTTTTTTAGAAGATTTAAGTAAACCCACTTTTACACTCATGTATTCTGTAAGCTGCTTTGAATAGAATTCCTTAAAGTATTTAATCATGCAGACATAGTAATTTACAAGACAGTTGAATCTATATTATGTTAAAGTCTGTGGACCAAAATTTTTCAGGTAAAGCAGTTTACGTAGCAGCTTGATTTCTAAAAAGTCTCTTTTACTTTAATTGTTTTCTTTCCCCTTTCATTGTCTTAAATTAGTTTAAGTTAAAAAAAAAAAGTTTGCAGGAGAAAAACCAGAGAGTCAAAAGCCTTTACTTGTTTTTAAATTTGGCATGTCAATCAAATAAAAATATTAAGCTTGGCATACAGAACCAGCATAAAGGTTATTAAATATTTATTATGAAGTTGACAGGGTTAGAAATCTTTTTTTTTTTTTTTAATGAGTTGGCCAGGGAAGCCCCCACCAAAGCTACTCTAGGAATATAGGGCCAGGTTACCTTGCTGAGCTTGAATTATTTCCTCAAAAGCTGTCTTCCAGAGCGCAGTTTCCCCAGATTCTAATACATATCATGACCACAGAATTACAATAGAAAGTCATCTTTCCTGGATAGGAGAATAACTAAATTTCACCTTTTCTCCAGAATGCACCCAAGTGAACTATTGTTTGGAAAAGATATTGAGCTTCTCGTCTCTGCTTCATATTCACAGCACAAAAGCACAGACACAAACAAAACTGTGTATAAAGTCCAACAACTATTTTACCTGCTTAACAGAAGCAAGACTCAACTGGTAAAGGCATTAGTTGGGGAGGAAAGGAGTTTCCAGCAGGTTGGCCTATCCAAAGGGAGATTCCAGCCACAGGTTGGCTTATCCAGCCAACTCCATTACCAAGGAAGGTAAGAGAGAAGCCCATGAACAAAAGTGTTTCAGCAGCTGCTAGAGATGGTCCTGAATTTCCTATTATGGGGCTGAATACCCACAAGCAGCAGCTCACCAAAAGTTATTAACAAATTTCAGGGTGTTCACTCCAGGTCAGGCCAATCATGTAAAGAGACATGGTGTTAAGCAAGGATGGTGGCTTCGATCACAAAATTGGCAGGAGGGGCTGGAGCAGTGCTCAGTGGTGCTGGTGCTTGCTTGGCATGAGTGAGGATGCAGATTCAAACCCCAGCACCATGTACACAGCAAAGTGTTGGAGCAGCAAAGACTAAATGTATGGAAAACTAAATAAAATTGATTCTCTTTCTCTCTATCTCTCTCTCACTGTCCCTCTCTTAAAAAAATAAAAAAGTTGGCTGGAGATGAAGATGGAGGACTTTTTTCCAAATTTCATCTTGCTGCAAGACTGATTTAGGGGTGATCACACATCAATGAGTCCTTTCTCACAATTGGAGGTTTGTGGCCAAATGACATATCTGTATAATCGAAGAGAACTGCAGTATAAACTGTGGACTCATGTTCTACCCTTCATGCATGCAAGATGTTAATAAAAGGAGAAGCTGAGAGGGGCTTAGGAAAGAGGTAAATGAAAACTGTCCTTTCTGCTCATTTTCTTCTGTGAATTGTAAAAGGTGCTGTAAAAATGAAATAGCCTCCAAAAACTACTTTGACTCAATCTTAGGTAAACTGTGATCAGTGGAAGTTGAAATGTCTTAGGAACAGAATAGAGATTATTGGAGCTCATAAATAAGATCAAAATGCAAGGGAGAAATCAGAAACAAAAAGTGTGGACTTTAATCTAGATGCTGGTTGTTTCCAAGGTATTGTGAAGTTTTCTACTCCTATCCTTCCTACCTGGAGAAATTCAAGGGAAACAAATGATTCTTCATTGAGTATCATCTAATTTAGTTGGGAAAGACAGTCAACTTCAGGTTTGTGTGATATTGCTTCCCTCAATCTAATTATCCCAAACAATGCCCTCAAAGCACCTTTTAGGGCCCCTGTAGTCAGTTGGCATTATTAAATATTCATTGATTCTCAGCTGCTCAAGGATTTTCTGATTTCTATCTAAGTGACTGGAAGGAAGGGAAAGATATTTTCTTAATTCTAAGATTATTTCACTATTTTGAAGCCATTGGAGATAATATTACCCTTCTGTTTCTTAGCATGAATAACGAGGACAATAATCCAAGGGTACACAGCTGAAGGTGAGTTTTCACACTGCGTGTCTCCCTGTGATTGACCACTGATGTCAAGGAGAAGCTTTAACAAATGCTGAGGCCTGGTTTCCACTCCGTAGGAGACTGGTTGATTTGCTCTGGGACACAGACTGAGAATCCAGATCTGTTGTTGATGATGATGATGACAATGTTGCTTTGTGTAGTGTGGTTTGTTCTGTTTTGTTTTTGAGACAGATTTGCTATGTTGTCTAGGCTGGCCTCAAACTCATGATCCTCCTGCCTCAGATTCCCAGTGACTGCGATAGCTGGCATGTGCCACTGTATGCAGATTTTGGATTTTAAATGTGGAGTCAAACTTGAGAAGCATTGAGTTAGATGGTCTTTTATAAGTTTAGGGCCATCTTAATCCCATGTGCTTTGTTCATTTATATTAAATCAGTCTCCTTTTTCTCCTGGTATCATTTTGTCTTTATCTCTCTCTTTCATGTGAGTGTGCGCACACATGCACACCCCCCATACAATTACCTTTCCATCAAATATTTGCACTGTCATTCTGAACATAAAAGTACAAACTTTAAATTCAAAATGGCCTGGCTTAAAAAATCGGACTGCCAGTCTGAATTTATATATTATATAATACTTCACAAGGAACCCTATACACACTTTGGGCGGAACTTGGGTGATAATGATGTGTCAGTGAAGGTTCATCATTTTCATCAAAAAACAAGTGCCACTCTTCTAAAGGACATACATAATGGAAGAGAACATTGGCAATCAGGGAAGAAAATGATAATGTATAAGTGGGGACAAAAGGTGTATGGGAAATCTCAGTTTGCCTTTCAATTTTGGCCCAGAACCCAAAAATGCTATAAAAAATAAAATAAATAGAAAAAAAAAAGTTTTTTTTGCTGGGGCATGTTACTTAACTACTCCAAGACTCTATTTCTTCATTTAAAAATTTTAGGGAAAATCAAAGTAATACTACCTACCTTACTAGGGAAGTTTGAGATAATGTAAAGTAATTAGGGCCACACTTTGCAGATAGAAAGCTCTTAGCAAAGATAGCTAAGCATATGGGTTGGGAGTCAAAGACAACTGGGAATCACATGCTGTCTGTGTGAGTTTTATACAGTTAAATCTTTTTTTCCTCCAAGTCTTCAAAAGTACAATCAAGTTATGGGGTTGTTTTAAGACAATTCAATAATATAGCGTGATTAAGTACTCAGTACTCTGGCTGGAGAGGGGGAACCTCTCAGCAAACAGTGGCTGACATGATGAGCCTTTCCCTCTGTTATTTCATCTCAGGGACTCTAGCTTAAGGAAATCCAGTTGCGTTTCACACAGTACAATTTATTCCCTTTGCAGGATGTATTCAATATCCCTAATCTCCAAGACATTTATTCTGTTTAAATTTATATAGAAAATTTTCTCTGTAGGCAGTTTTCTTACTTTTTCATTTTTCTCTTTCCTCTAAGAATATGTGTTTCTCCCTGAACATTAGAAGCACATGGGAAGGAAACCAAATACATTATTGTGCTATCAATTATCTTGTGGATATTCACAATTGAATTAACACTTGAGAGAGGATTTTGAGAAAAAACACCATCTATAGAATACAATAATATATAGATCAATCCATCAAACAGTAAATATTTTTAGAAAGTCTTTCCTTTCAATGCATCTAGACAGTTGTTTCTAATTTCTTTTTCCCTGCACAGGTAGTTTCATGATGCTGAGGAACCATGGTTTGAGTCATCACACTCTCAAAAATATGTGTTTGATTTTAGAAGCGTCTTTGGAAGTCCAGATATTCATATCTGAGGAATTCTCATTCTGCTTTAAGGGATGAAAGGACATTATACACACAAGATAAAAAAATTTAAACTTTTTGGTCATTTTTCACTTTGATTTTTATTTATGTTTATTTGTTCAGCATGTTTTGACATATTGGAGGGATTCATTGCTACGCATTCATACATGCATACATAAGGACAAAGTACCTTGAGTCAGATCCTTATCCAGTGTCTCCCCTGCTTCACCCACTCTCTGCTCCCTTGTCTCCAATATGATGCCCCACCTGTTTCATACATAAATGGCCATACACACCAAATTAATTTTTATATTTTCAGTATTTAAATGCCTACATGAGTTATTTGGCTCTCTGGGGAGTCAAGAATTCATAATCCCATACAGAATTCATAGTCCCCCTTTTCCCTCTGCCTCTACACTCCCTCTCTCGGCACCCCCATAACTATTTTTTCCCCAGATTGTGTGATATTTAAAATTTGGTGTGTCTTGTAAATAAGCTTGTCTAACTTTCACCATATCCTTGGTTTTATTTCTCCTATTGAAAATATGAGAAAACATTCAACCCTTAAGTCTCTGGGTATGGCCTATTCACTCAGCATAATTTTTTCCAATTCCATTCATTTTGAATATCGTAGAATCTCATGATTGTATCTATAATGGGAGAATATTAAAATTCTTATTTTTAAAAACCTTATGTACATTAGGACATAACAGGATTACATAACCTGTTTCTTAGTGTTTCTTGTTGTTACTTAAGTTTTCCAATCAACTCTCTAAAATATAAAGCAAGTATGTTTATGTGACAGTTGCCTTAAATGAAGCAAACACATGAAATGTCTTGCTTTATTCCCGGACTTACTCTGGGGTTATGACTTGGAAACCCAAGTATCAGTTGAAAATGTCACAAGTGGAAAGTACGTGTAACACACCTGACCTACTATCACAGCTTAGCAATACAGTACACCCTGGGGTGTCAGTTGTTTTCGCTTGGGGTCACGAGGTGGACGGGGAGTTGTAGCTTGCCACTGCTCCCCAGAATCTTGATATCATTATCCTGGGGAAAATCAGAGTTCAAAATGGTTCTTATTGAATGCACGTCACACCGCCCTAAAGCAAGCGGCCTCAAGTTGGCAGTCATCTGTAGTGGGAGAGCTCTTCTCTAGCCTGCTGACCCTAAACCATGGCTTTCCTTCTGGAATCCCCATGAAGTCTAGTTTGTAGTCATTATAAATAGGCATTCATAATTTATTCCAATTATTAACTATTTCCCATCAATTCTGAGTAAGGGTGATCTGATTTTTTATGATCATTACATAGAAATCTCCTATATACCCCAGACTCAGATCATCTTTCAGATTGATAAAGTTTTTATGTTTTGTCATATGTGTTTTGAAGCATAGTTTATGAGGGTGAAAGAATCTCAGCATTATGTTACTGTTAGTCAATCCATGATGCCCCAATTGCAATAGCCAGAGAGCCTAAGTGTCTACTTTCAACAGCTTGCTACGCTATTTTTTACTCAATATTTTTCATTTTCACACCAGAAAGCTATCTCAGACTTCAATGGAAAATCCATCAACTGGCTGATGGTGGAACACCGGCCAGAGGTGCCAAGTTTCTCCTCCTCTTGTAGGTGCAAAACCAGAGAGGAGAAAATGCTTCTGTGGTTTGTCCCATGTCTTGAAGACTTGGTCCCCCACTAATGGCATTACTGGAGGTGAGGGAAATTTGGAGGGGGGGCTAGGCAGAGGAAGTAGTTCATTGGGGTGTCTCCTTGAAGGGTGTATTGGGACCAGGGCCTCTTCCTCTCTCCCTCTGTTCTTCCTAGCAGTCAGGAGGTGAGCAGCCTCCTCCACCACGTACTTCCCACCATGATGTTCTGCCTCATCATGGGCTCAAGGGCGGCTGCACTGAGCACCCTGGGCTGAAATCTCAGATACTATGATCCAATATAAATCTTTTCTCCTTTTAACTTGTTTTTCTCAGATAGTTTGTCACAGCAAAAGAAATGTCATTAGCACATCTGTTTTTTAGGTTTCATACATTAAAATGAATGAGTAAATCAACCCAAAGAAGGGCTTAAAATGAGCAGCTTAGCTCCTTGCCTACCCTTTAATTCAATTGTAGAAGGAAAGACGCTGCGTTGGATCAATCTAAGCAGAATGATGTGGCTGCATAGGAGGGGAATAGCAGGCTTCATTAAGAGGGAATAGGGTGGGAAAGGGAGAGATTCACAGATGAAAACAGCACAGATCAATTATAATATGCACTTCTTGTGCTTAAATCACACTGTTATTTAAGCAGCACTGCATATTATAATCTTACCTAGATGTAAGAGGTAATTTAAAAGACATGTGCAGATATTTTGCTATGATTACATATTGCTTTGTGGTAGATATAATTTTTTGCTTGTTTCTATGTATTTTGGTCCAAGGTGGGTCCAACCTTTTTTTCATGACTTTCTGTTGGTAATTCTTCTCAAAATTGTTTGCAAATGTCTTCTGAAAGCTAAGAAAGGGGAATTATACAGCCATTGGCTTAGAGAGACAAGCAGGTATCACATTTATTTATAGATTCTTAATTTTATCTAAACATCTGTCCGTGTTTTACGATATAAAATTTTCCCATATATTTTTTTAAACACACACAGAGAGAGAATCAATTTTCTATTTATTTATTTTTATCTGGTTTTAGTTTTTCTAACACTTAGTTGTGTATGTGGTGCTCAAGTTCAAACCTGAGTCCTCACACATGCCAGGTAAGCACCTACTTCTGAGTCACCACTACAGCCCCTATAATTTAAAATATGTTATAAATTTAGAATATCACTAAATTACATTGCCATTCCAAGAAGATGTGCCATGTTTCTTCAATTTTCAGTAATTCAGGATCAATAATGTTAGCTGAGAAAATAAGTTTTCCGAATACATTTTCGTAAAAATCAGGATTTTTTTTTGTCCCCTCTTTGGGGATTTTAGACATGAGATATGAGGTGTTTTTTGTTTATATTTAAAGGTCTCAACTCAAGAACATTGCCATGGTGATCCACCAGTCATTTGATGTAATTTAATCTGTGTTACTTCTCTGAGCCTCAGTTTCTCACCTGAGCAACAGAATCAATGGCAATGGCTACCTCACTGAAGTCACTGATAGTTGTGAGCCAGAAGAGAGACACAATGTGACTTATGTGATATCAGAGTTCTTCTGTATCATCTTTAGGAAGAACCTGTATGAAGTCAAAGGTGGTATCAGAATAAATGGCTTATAAAGTTATTGACATACTCTGAACATTGCACAAATTTCCTTATTTAATTCTAATAACTCTGCGGAAGAAGTTTTATTTTCCAAGATTTATATAGTTCAAGGGATATGTCAAAGATATGGCCTCTTAAGTGGCATTGGATTTTTAATTCACTAATACAAAAACATATTGCTATACTTTATGCTTCTAACAAGTAACAAATATACTTAATGCTGGTAATATTTTTACAGAAATGTGATTATTTATGCTGCTCTGAAAAATTAATTTTTTTCTTTACACAATTTATCTTAGTCATTTTTCTCAGTCAATACTTGTAAATCTACATTAGTATTTAAATAGAAGCATAGCATTTTTATGGGAACTATCTTATTTAGTTTTTATTTCATTTAAAAAAAATCATTGGTCTGTTTTGCTCTTTCAAACTGAAATATATTTTCATCCTGACCTAAGGCAGTATTCATATAATTTTCTACATGAGTGTTAACATATTTGATTAGGAGGGGCTTCTCAAGACCGCCTAATGGTATTAATAACATATGGAATATATTTGCATCATTATTTTAAAATCCCAAAACATTAGAATTCTTGAGCACATCTAACACTAAGGGATTTAATTAATGGCTGGGGGAACTGTATACAAATTGCTGCAATGAGAATCCGTATGGGAGTTGAATATTCCCTTTTGTATTGATGAACCCCTTGTCCCTTCTTCCCCTCCCTGCCTTCCTCCCTTCTTCCCCCACCTTCCTAGGTATGGTTCCCCCAGCTTATGTGGTGTTTCAACTAAGGTGCATTTATTACTTAAATTCAGCTGAGTGTCTGTGACTTTAAAAAAAAAAAATGTGTGGATTGCCAGGCACAGTGGTGCATTCCTGTAATTCCAGTGACTCTGGAGATTAAGACAGGAGGAGCACAAATTAGAGGCCAGCCTCGCAACTTAGTGAGCCTTGTCTTAAAATAAGAAATGAAAAGGACTGGGGATGCAGCTCAGAGGTAAAGTGCCTCTGGGTTCAATTCCCAGTACCCTACCACCTTCCCCCTGTTCCCCGCAAAAAAAAAAAAAAAAAGTGTGGATAGAATTAAGAACAAATTAGACTTAGAAAAAAGGTAAATGAATGGAAAGACAGCAATAGAAACTATCCAAAACTAAAAACGGAAAGACAGAAGATCTAGAAAAAGAAAGTACATGTGGGACAGCAACCCAGTGCATGTTCAAACAGAGGACCCTAAGGGCAGATGGAGTGAGATGGAAGAATATTTGCAGAAATAATGGGTAGGAATTTTCCAAACAAGTAAAAAGTAAATGCAGAGACAGAGTGAGAGAAGATGCAGATTCTCTATGAAGCATGAGAGGCGTGGGCTGGAGCAGTGGCTCAGCAGTTGAAGCGCTGGCCTGGCATGTGTAAGGATGCAGGTTCAAACCCAGCATGACTGTGTCAGAAAACAAAGGCCAGATGGAAAAATAAAGTTGATTCTCTCTGTCTCCCTCTCTTAAAAAAAAAAAAAAAGGATGAAAGGCAGAATCACTTACAGATTTTATACCCATTGAAAGTACAGAAAAGGAACATTATGAACAAGGTTATATTAATACTTTTGACAATTTAGATGAAATGGAAATTTCCTTGAAAGACACATATGATCAAAACTAAGGGGAATGCCTTCCTCAAATAACCAGAATAACCCCAAGGTCTTAAGGATGGGACATGCCATTTATATGCCAACTTAGAGTTGTCACAAAGTGTTTTCTCCCGGTCATCTCATATTTGGTGTTGTCTCAGTTCACTTATTTCTATAACCATCTTCTAGCTTTCTAATGCTGTTTTCTGATAGCTGCAAAATTTAAAAATAAATAATCTTAGTAGGTTCTCTTCTCTCCTCTTTATCTCCCTCTTTCATTTGTTTCTTTTGGAGATCACTCTCTTCCAAGTACATCTGAGCTTCCGGTGTTCCCAGTCATCTATCTATTAAGCATTTTGACCTACTCTGATGCTGAGCTAATAACACCACATTCATTTCTCTGCTCTTTTGTCTGTTTCACAGATACATTACTGTAAGATGGCCAGCACAGTCTGTAATATATTTTTCTGGAATATCCCACAGTCGTTTTCCAGCCACCTGTCCCTCACCATCTGTCTTGTTTAATTGCTGCCTTTATATCTTGTGTACCCTAGGAGCTAGCAGTGCTTAGTACTTAATGGACTCAGAAAGATTTGACAAATATGTGAATAAAACAATAGTTCTTTAAAGTTCTATAAAAAAGTTTTTAGAATCATTCACTACTAAAACACAATCACAATAATTGTTTGCTAAATATAGGCTTGTTTCAATAAAAACTAAGTAGGATGAAAATGAGCATAAAATTCAAATGTGGTAGATTTTGGAATAAATTCTAGTTTCCTGGTTTGCAACCCGTATTGCTCATTCATCCCATGGATTTTAGAAGATAACCCTTTTCTTTACTCACTTTTGTAAGGTGTCTTGTTTGTTAAACACATTGCAAAAAAGCCATCCGTAAACACACATGCACACACACACACACACACAAACAAGGTAGTTGAGGGGGAAAGAATGGGGATTTTTCACTTAAAATTATTACATAAAATGGATGAGTACATAAACGCAGGCTGACGTGTGAGCATGCATTATAATTTAAATATTTTCACAACCACATTCATGGAAAATCAAAGACAATGGCAAAGTTCTCTGCACCACAAGATGGTGACTTTGGTGTTAGTCTGCCCATCTAGTATCTAATGACAATGAATATGTGGATTTTATTTTCCTAAGAACACATATTCCCCTGAACACAGCATGAGAGTGCACAGAATTATGACCTTCTTTTCATGACTCGTACATGTCAATCACAATCATCAGTTCTTTGAATTCCTTCATAGAAGTTGAAATGAACCCAAACATGCTAACTTTTCTCATTTTGCAGTGTCCCTGAAATATGTGTGACAGCAGACACAACTGCGCTTGCTCGGGTGTAAGGGAGTAATGAGGCATATCCAGTAGTCAGCCAACGCCTCTTTCTATTTCTCTATATTGGCAGAACAGAATATTCCCAGGCTGGTTTTAGAATGCTCACCTGTACTTAGCACATTATCAGGATTTCACCAAGAGATTGGACATGGAGCTAGAGCAGGAGCTCAGTGGTTAGGGCACTTACCTGGCATGCACAAGGAGCTGGGTTCAAATCCCAGCACCACATATAAAGCTAAGTGTTGGAACAATAAAGACCTGATGAAAAAATAGATAAAATTGATTTTCACTGTTTTTAGATGCTTTATTTACATGGAGCATCATGTCATTTGTGAGATCTCTGGATGTTCAGAGAACTCTGGTCTTTTAAACTGACTTTCTCTCTTATTTTTCCACACTAGCATTTTTTAATTCACTTTTTTGATATAGTGTTTATTAGCAATCTTTTAAAAAGCCAAGAAATTATAAAGATTCACTCTGCCAATATGTATGCATATATGAATGTGAAACAGTGAATGCCTTTATTATATAAGACAAAGCTGAACCAATAAAAAACTTATAAAGATTCATAATCTCTTCTGCCAATACAATGAGAACTTATTTGGAGATAAAATTAACCTGACCATAGTGAAGGAATGTTTTCATAAGCTTTGTTCAGTCTGTTTTTGTGTGACTTTAAATTTGGGTCTCTGCAGAAACATTAATGTATTTGATTAGGGTGTGCCATCCAATATAAAGTTGGAAATGTTCTAATAATATACAGTATTAGTATCATATTGCCTTTCAAAATATCTGAATTTAAAAATCTAAAGTTGCAAGGCTTCTCTTAAGGGATTATTGAGTATAAATACATATCAGGTTATATCTATGTGTGCTAACTGGGAAATTACCATGAGATACTAGGTGTCAATATCTTTCTACAAGGTCTAGCAAAATCCCATTAAAATTCATATATGTTTGGATGCAGAGGAGCTGTGTTTACATATATACAGGAAGGTAGAAATTCCTGGAAAGACATGCTGTTCCACTGCATCTTCTATCTTATACTGCCCCTCCCTTCCATCCTTACTTCCATTTTTTTTCAACGTTTCTCTTTCCCTCTTGCCTTTTATTCTTTTTTCTTCTTCTGTCTGAATACAGACATTTGTAAAGACAGAATTATGAACATATATTTGGGTTGCTAAAATAGGACTCTTTGTACCTTGTTCTAGTGCATTCCTTGGATGTTACATCTCATTGAGTGTGTATAGCACTTACTTCCTGACTTTCTGCCCAAGGTTCCGTTAGTTTCTGAGGGAGATGTTGATGTTCTCAGCTGCAGCTGTAAATGTGTCTAACTCTTCAGTTCTGTCAGTGTGTTCTTCGTGGATTTTGATGTACTTGTTAGGGAGATTCATACACAAGATCTACTGAGTTGATCTTTGAGTCATGAAATTTCATTTTTAGCCCCTTATTCTGAATAGTATGCTTATAAGTAGTATGTGTTGCCTGAAACTAATCTACCCATTCTCACTTCTCTATGATTAACATTAATTTTAATTTAGGTCTACTGATACCTCTATATTTGAAGTGGGTTTCTAATAGAGAGCACATAGTGGAATTAAAACATTTTAGCAATATTGGCAATCTTGGACTTTAAGTGGACTAAAAATACACTTTTATGTATAAAATTTTAACACACTTGTAGTTGCTTTTGAGTAAATTATATAGCATCATTTTTATATGGTTGATCTAGAGATGATAATATACTTGTTTAAATTAATGTAATCTAATAACATAGGACATGGAGATGCATGAGTGTATTTTGCACAAGAGATAGACTTGAAATTTTGGGGTTCAGAGGGAGGACAATAAGGGTGGTCCTTCAAAAGATTTCTTCTAATTCCTGGAACCTGTGAAAGTTGCATTGTTTGTAAACAGAGTTTCTTCAGGTGCAAATAAATTCAAGATCTTAAAATGAAACAATCATCTATAGTTATTCAGGTGAATTTGTCTCTTTACTTATAAGTTTATTAAAATGAGTGTGTTAAAAATCTCAGAATAGCTAGAATCAGCTTATTACAGAGATATAGCTACATCAATGTTTATAGCAACTCAATTTATAATAACTAAATTATGGAAACAACCTAGATGCCCTTCACTGGATGAATGGATCCAAAACCATACAATGGAGTTCTACTCAGTCATTAGAAAGAATGATGTGACTTTTGCAGGTAAATGGACGGAAATGGAGAAAATCATGCTGAGCAAAGCAAACTTAACACAGAGACTTAAGGGTTGAAACTTTTCTGTCATATGTGGAAGCTACAGTAAAACCTAAGATGGGATGAAAGTTAGTCAAGTGTATTTAATAGACCCACCAAATTAAAAAAAAAAAACATAATCTGTGGAAACTATAGCTATGATGAGGTGGGGAAAGAGAAAGGGAGGGAGGAGAGGGAGGGAGAAGGGGGTGTTAGTACTGTGGAGTATACTTGACGCCCATGAGAAGCACAAATATAACCAATCAGGTGTATAAATCTAGCAACTTCAATGATTAAAATGCGTGTGTGTGGTCTTTTATACCTATAATGTGGGGGGATTACAGAGGATACATGAGATGGGGGAGTGACAGATGGGGGACATCCTATAAAGGATCCATCAGGTTTAAGCAACTCTGTCATGACGTATGCTTGTATGAAAGCAAAGCACTAATCCCTTCATTATCTAAGATGATGTCCAACCATTGAAAAAATACCCCATTTTCCTAAAGAATTATCTTTTCTTACTTTGCCTAACTTTGATTAATGTATTTTAAGGTTATTTTATTATGTAGGACTAGGCTGTTCCTGTACCTGAGCATTCTACACTGTGAGACCACGGAAAACTCAATACTCGGTGTCGTTACTTTTTTCTTTTTTTAAAGACAGAGGGACAGTGAGAGAGAGTGAAAGAATCAAATTTTATTTAGTTTCTCATGCGGCTTTTGTTGCTCCAACACTTCATTGTGCACGTGGTGCTGGGGTTCGAACCCACATACTCACACTTACCAGGCAGGCGCTGTAATCACTGAGCCAGCGCTCCAGCCCAGTGTTGCTACTTTTTACCAAATCAAGTTATGTTATTTTCATCCATGTACTGTGGTACTTTGTGTTTTCATCTTCCATGAGTATATTTTCTGCTTCTTTTTGTAATATGTGGGTCGGGTCAGGCAATTTTAGGTGCAGTCTAATGTAGTCTTGGCAGCTGGATATTCATATTCAGTTTACACTCGTACAGAAAATGCAGCTTTTGTGGATACAAAAGAAGGGAAGAGGAGTGTTCTCCTTAGGTATCCCATACTGGTAGTAGTGGATTTTCACTTTTCGTAGCCCCCAAATAACTTGAATCTTTAAGCTCAGTTTTACCCCTTAATTTAACACCATCTGATGCCAAAGCTTGATGTAACAGAATTTATCCATTTGACTTTCCTTGTCCCATATATTGTGGCTTGAGTTACGTCTTACTTTCCTGTTTAAACATTGATTCAGTACTATTTGGCTCAAATATCTTGCCTGCTTAATTTCTAAAAATGAAAAGCCCTATTCATTCATTCTTTCATTTTTCATTCCAAAAGTGACTCACTGAGTTTGAATTATGCTCAATTCTTGTTATCTGCAAAAGTTATGTTCTGGAAACTCAGCCCAGGCTCTGAGTTAGTAAATAAAGAACCACTCCTCCTAAGGGAAATTCAGAGTTAGGTTGCTGTGAACTTTTGCCCATAACATTTGCATCAACTAATCGATACTCAACCTTTTTTTATTTCTGTGTGTTTGTACTTAAAATCACCTGTTTAATATATTGTGGATTCGATAACACTGACCTCACAGCTAACAGCACTGTACCTCAAGCCTACACAAAACTCATCTATCACCTGTCTTTTCCACAGCACACATCATAGCTTTTGTTTTGTTTAGGAACACAACACAACCATTCAGCATAATGTTTTGCGGCTATTTTAAACAGCTGAATCACCAAGAAAGAATACACACATATGGGAAAGGCAGCAAGAACTAGATCATGAAAGGAATGATGGATATAGCACAGGAGCTGAAAGAAAAAAGGTAGAGTTTCACCTTAGCTGGCCTCAGCTAGGGTGTGGCCATCAGGTGAGTCAAGTTCCTTGCAGCACTCTACGTGACCACAAATGACCGCAACAAGCCACAAGCATGGATTTGGGCCCTGTAAAGAACTGCTCATGGATAAGTGAATCTGCACATACAGAAATCACGAATAATGAAGACCGATTGCATGTGCTCAGTATTATGAGTTGTCATACAACGATGTCTACAGCACCACCGTAGCTCCTCTTTGCTCTCAGTTTGGTTGAGCAGACTGTTTTACTTCATATTTGGCAGGTACCACTGGGGTCATGCTTCTGAATGTTCAGTTCCAAGAAAGCACTTAATTTTCCTGAAATAGTACATAATCCTCCATTTTGTTAATCCAGTGTTCCTGAGCCCACGGATTCATGGGAAAGTATAGTCTATCTGTCAAATAGATGATAGCATTGAAAATTAATCAATAGCTTATTTCTAGAAAACTAGTAAATCAAAGAGTCCTGTGCCAGTCATTTACATTTGTAATATCACTTAGTCTCGTAACAGCTCTGTGACAGATTATATTTCTTCTTATTTTAGCCAACATGAACTCAAGACTCAACATGGTTAGTCAATTTCCTTTGATTTCGTAGATAAATGCAAAGGTAATGAGCAGTCAACCCAGATACATCAGATCACAAAGTTTGTTCCTTTTTCTTGCCTTGTCTTCTGCCCTTTGCCACAGACTCATGTCAGTTTCTTTGATTCGGTGACAGAATTGCTTTTGCTGTCTGTAATTGCATGGTACTGTGCTACTCCCTGATGCTATAGCTTAGCCTGTCAGCTTTGAAAAGAATAAGACGTGACAGTTGTTCTTCCTCCAAAGCTTGTTTTCAGAATAAATTTTTACTGGAAGACAACTTAAGGGAACATGCATTCTTTCAGAAGTGTGAAATATTCCATCATATGTTCAATAAGACAATAAGATAGTTTTGAAACAAATAAGCATAGTTATTTCTTCTTCAAATGTGCAACAACATCCACCTTTATACCAATTTTCAATTAGCTGGGTATTACACACATTCGTACACATATGAAGTGGGAAAAAGGAGAAAGGTAAAGATAAGTTCAAAGTAATTCTTTATGTTATTTTTCTGTTTTAGGATACCTATTTATCTATGGTAAGAGATATAGCTATATACACACATATATTCTAAATAGCTTTAATACATACACACACATATATACATATATATATATATAGTATAAATAAGTTCAATGCAAATGCAAGATCTATTTAGTACTTGTTCATCTATTTCTATATCCTAAAGTATAAAAAAGAAGAGCAAAGTCATTAAAGTCATTTATCATGCTTCTGTGTGTATTTTTGCCAGTGTGAAATCAGCAAGTAATGTTCTTATTTAAATGAGATAGAAATTACAACCATAACTTCCTCGTCTTTAAATCTAGGAATTATTACTTTTCATTCGTAGTACATATACCTTCTATAATTGCTTGCAATAATTTAAGCTTATATAAAATTTGTACTTTTACGTAAAAGTTCAGATCATAGGATGTTTTTCCTGTATAATTTGATGATAAATTGTCAATCAGAAGCTTAATAACAACACAACCATCAGAATCAGGAATTATCATTAATGCTTTGTCATTGTTTCATTCTCAAAACTTTTAAAACTCATCAATTATACCAACAGAGTCCTTTAACATAAGGATTCAGTTTACAATCATCTGTTTAGTCTGTGCCTCTGTAGTTTCCTTGAGTTTAATAAAACAGTTCCTCAGATCTTCCTTGACTCTCCTAATTTTGACGGCTTGATGTTTATAGGTTAGTAATTTTGTCTATATGTTTTCCTTGAGTTGTTCTGTCTAATGTTTTCTCTTGATTAGAATCCTCAGAAGTGATAGAAGGAAAGCTTATTCTTCATGATAGCTAAATTAGTGTTAGTTTATTGTATTAAGAAATGTTTAGGAATTTGACAATGCATTATTTCTGGGTGTGCCTGTGAGGATCCTTCCAGAGTAGATGGAATCCAAGTTGGTGGACTAAGTGGAGAAGATCTGCCATCGTGGGGAGGCACCCTCCAATTACCTGGACCCCTGGGCAGAAGCAAAGTGGATTCTTTGTCTCTTCTGTGGAAATGGTCACTCTTCTGCAGATGGAAATGAGATGTCCAGGATTTCCAGTCTTTGCACTTGGAGACTTACACCTGTAGCCCCTCAGATTCTTAGCCCTGTAAGAATCTGGCCTCAGACTGAGAGTTATACCATCAACTTCCTGTTCCAAAGCTTTCAGATTTGCACTGAGACATGCTGCCCATACCACAGGGTCTCCAGATAAAAGATGTCCTATGGTGGGGATTCTCAGCCTCCACCATGTAAGCCAATTCCTCTATAAATGTTCTTTCATTTGTCTATTTATCTATATATTGTTGGTTCTGTTTCTCTGGAGAAGCCCTGTTGCATCGTGTTAAAAATTATTCATTACCAACTTTTACCATTGTTCCAGTAAACCAATCACTGTGTAACTAGCAGCTTTATCCACTGTAAAGTTAATCTTTCCCTAGTATGTGGAAAGTAATTTTAGGGAAAGGAGTTAAATACTTTGCCATTCTTGCTTCTTACTGAATGTTGAAACAATTAACTTAAAACATAATATCCAAAATGGATTAAAGCTTCCCTATTGTATTCAGTGGTCTATAATCAATTCCTACCATTTATTAAGGTGCCTAAACTGTTCTAAACTTAAATATTGTAATTCTGCAATTTGACATGTTATAACTTGTGTCTCCAGTATTATTTGTATATTTCCTTCTTTCAACTAGACATTTCAATTTCATATAGAACATTTTCCCGCACAACCTTGGAAAAAGCTATTTTCCCAAGAATTATGGTTCTTTTTAGTAGAAATAGTATTTAAAAATTAAATTTGGGAACTTAATGCTGTCCTTGCTCTTTGGGTGTCACTGATTCCATGTCTTTTCATTGGAAAGAACTAAGGAATATTCTAATTATAGTGAAGACCAACATAATAACATGTAGGTGCCTCTGCCGGAGTGTGGCACAATCTCCTTACTTATTTCTCATCTCCCTTAATGTGCTATCCTTGCCCTTTACTTGGTTGATTTCTTTCCCCTGTTTCTTGATTATCTTCGCTGCTGTCAATTTCTACTTCTGTTTAGCTGATTGGCATCGATGGTTAACTTGTGTATTTTAGCCTGATTCCAGATACAAGTCCTGAAAACTTATTCTTTTCAGGCATTGATGTCAAGGATATAAAAAAAGGCACAAAAACATGTTTACATAGATCAGACCAAGAAAACCAAGATGCTAGTAAATAGGCTGTTTGAAATACTGCAAACTGCGACTGATAAACCAAGCATTGCTGATCATCTCCAGCAGTTTGTTTCCCCACACTTCCAGATCTGCTCGTTCATTTTGAAGTGACTTCGGAAATCACATGAGATCTGCCAATCTTGAATGTTATCAATTGATTACTTGACTTATTTAACAATTTCGTTCCAATGAATAGATGAGTGTATATGTGACTACTTTTAATAAAGCATAGTCCAGGAAATATTTATAGTTGAATGAGTTAAATATATTGGAAAAATAGCTGCTGTTTCTAGTTCTGTTTTGGTTACCAACTACTATGTTTCAAACTTGAATCAAGCTTTTCCTTTTATTTGTTTGTGAGATACTATTGAAATTTTTCCATATATTAAGTACAGTGCTGGATGCTGGTGTGTACAGGTGAATAGAATACTGTGCTTTCTCTTCTTCAGACATTGTAATGTAAATATCACTATGGTTTGAATATAGCTTGTACCCTCTGAAACTCACGTGGAAATTTAGTTCTCATTGTAAGTGTTGAGGATGGCAAAATCTTGAAAAGGATGAAGATGAGAGGGATTAGTATAATTCTTGTGGAATCAGATTAGTTACCTTGAGAGTGGTTGTTTCGAAGAAAGACTGCCCTTCGCGTTTTCTCTTCTGCACTTGGTCACTTGCTCTTCCAATTCTGTATCCTGTTACATTGAAACATTTGCATTTCACAAGATGCAGCAGCCTAATCTTTGAATTCCACCCTGAGAATGATAAGATAGATAAACTTCTTTCCTTTATAAATTACCTAGTCTAAAGAATTCTGAAAATTGATTGATCTATCTATATCAGTATCTAGAGATCTGAATGCCTCTATCTATAACAAGATATACATATAGTTTATAAACTATATCATTTACATATAGTTGATAGTTTATGTATCTATATGTAAAATAAATAATTGCAATAATGACAACATAAAAATATGGCTTTTTAGATTAGAGGATGTATGTTTTATTGAATAGATTGGGTGGAAAAGAGAAAATAACATTTTATGATCATGGTAATCAAGTTGATTTTTTTAATGTTTAGCAGCATGAAGATTGAGGACAAGAGACCAATTATATATGCAGAAACGTTGAAATAGTTTGGAGTCAGAACTATAGATGACATCTCTAATACAAAGCTCTTTGTCATGGGTCAAAAAGTATATAAGTTATCAAGAAGACAATTGATAATCAGATCTATTTTAACCTTACACAGAATGGACTAAATAGGACAGCTCTAGGAAAGCGACAGTACCTAGAAGAAAAGCAGAATAATAAATGAGAACACTTAGAGGTAAAATTCAATGACAGTTTGACTGATCAGAGTTGGGAGAACTAAAGAAGATAAAGATCAATTTAAGATAACTTCAAAATTTGATTTAGCATGCCAGGGTGATGAAAAGGAGAAATGAATTTGTGAGGGCCAAGATGCTTCATTCATATGTTAAGCACACTTGAAATACAGCTGTAAGTAATTAATCCCTTCTTGTGTTGGAGTCAAAGTGCTAGATCTTGGCAATGGATTCACAATAGCCACATAAGAAATGAGAAATTATGGGAATACCATAAGGTATGCCTAGGTTGCACTTGGAGCCCTGGGAATGTGCATGGGAGGTCTGGGAGAGCTTGCTGCAGAGGGGACTTCTCAAGTTTTAACATCAGAGTCTGGGTAAGAAACGTTGTATGTTAATCCCAAGGTTTTGCCTTTACTCTGAAGACAATTTGAAATGCCTAATGTAGTTCTAGCTCACCACAAAAGACTCACAGTCATCTTGTTCGGAAGATATCTCTGACTATATACAATTGATTGTGGATACAAGATGTTGTTTATTAACCTCTGATTCAAAAACTCAAAAAAAAAACAGAATAAATTTCCTCTTACTATATACATATAGTAGGGTCTTAACCTATTACTCCAACTCCCCTATTATTTCATACTATATTTAATTATAAATGGTTATTAGTTGTGCAAGTCCTATTAAAACATGTAGTATAATATAAGGAGTCGGGATAATTGGTTAGGAACCTATGTAATCAATATGAGGCTGCTTAAAAATTAACATTTATGTTTAGATCTGTAAGTTTAAAAGAAGCATGTCAAGTGGAGAGAGGAGTGCATCCTAAGAAGTAGGAAGAGCATAAGCTAAGATCCAGAGGCTGTGGCATTCCTGTTACTTTCTCTAAACTGTGATACTCTCCAGATCAGGACCCTTTCTAGAAAACAGCCCTATCTGGGAGCACCATGGGGGCTGACACAGCTCGGGAAGACCTTGGGGGGGCAGGAAGGTAGTCACATACACAACAGCAACCTCACTTTCTCCTTCCTTTATTCTTTACCCTCTTTAACGCCACATTTTACCTACAATAGGTATACTTTACTGATTTATTTTTTTGCTATTGTTTTTTTTTAGTTTTGTGACAGCCCCCAAATAAAAGAATTCAAGCTATTTTCACATTTATGCAGTTACATTTAAAATATTTGTCCAAAATCTGCAGGCTAATGTAATAAATTCTGGGAGACCAAAATGAAGGAAAAAATTTAAAAAAGAACCACACATAAACATGCACTCTACAAATAGCTGTGAGGAACTGATTGAAAGCTATACCTGGGAACCTCCAGTGGTCTTTTAAAACCTTAGCAATGAGAGTTATACTGCTCATTACTATGAGGAAATAGCATCAAAGTGACATGTCTTCATTTTTCTTGGGTTATTTTCAACATACCTTGCATATTTTCTTTGAGTGGGTTTCTAATTTTAAATCACTTATAATCCAAGGGGGAAAGTGAATACAATTACATACAAATGTTTCCTATAATAAGCATTCCTTCAAAATTGCTCTAGTTAAATTCAGGGAATTCTAGACATATAAAATTATATGAGCTTTCCAAGACAGTAAAATTGTAAAACAAAATATCTTCCACATTCTTGTTATTTAATTCACTTATATTAGAATTAAATGAGGTATAAAATATAGCTCACAAATGAAACATTTTTGAAATGCTTTAAAAGTGCTGTTTAGGCTATGTGGCTAAAAGGTGTGACAAAAACTAAGAGAAGTTGTGGTATGTGTAAATAATCTGTACATAAGATCTGTCAATCTATATGGATTATCAAATGGTGTTCATAAGATTTGATTATTTTCCTGGTGTAAAAAAGAGATGCCAAGAAAAATCATGTAGTAAAGCATTTAGTAGGTGTATAGACTAAAATTCATTCACCAAAATTTTATATATTCAAGCCCCAAGCTCTGTAACACCTGAATTTAACTGTATTTGGAGAGAGGAACTTTAAAGAAGAAATTAATTTAAAATGATTCCACCAGAGTAGTCCCTAATTTAAACTATATTCTTATAAGAAGAGATTGGGGGGTGGGGCTGACATGGTGGCTCAGCGGTAGAGTACTTGCCTGCCATGCAGGAGGACCTAGGTTCAAACCCCATATACACAACCAAGTGTCAGAAAAACTAAACCAAATGAAAAATAAATAAACTTGACTCTTTCTCTCTCTCTCTCTCTCTCTCTCTCTCTCTCTCTTTCTCTCTCTCTCTCTCTTAAAAAAAGAAAAAAAAAAGAAGAGATTAGGGGACAGAGACAGAGGAAAGCACTCACAGAGAAAAGACCACATGGACCCAGGAAAAAGACAGCCATCTGCAAATCAAGCAGAGGGGCCACAGAAGATACCAAACGTGACATCTTTGGCATAGGATGACTTAGTTTCCAGACATTGGAGAAAATAAATTTCTCACATTTAAGCAACCTGACTTATGGTATTTTGTTAGAGCAGCCCTCTATATTTCTAAAATATTTTTTCCTACAAATAACACAGAGTAAACAAAAATATATACTCCCTAGAAAAAACACAGAATTTTACTACCTAATTAAAATAATGTGAGAAGCCATATGCAGTTGTTAAAATTTCATCTTTTAACTTATTTCTCAAGTAATAACAGCTTTTAGCCTGACTCTATTTTACTTAGTCTTAAAAAGGTCATTTTTCAAGCAAACTTATTTTAAGCTAAATAACATTAAAGTAAAAATATAAAAGAAGTCATGGAATGAATATTCCTATTTTGTAAGTCAATAAAGTTCATCAAGAACATATATTTGCAAGATATATTATTTTGCAATTGTCAGACTTTGATTAAATATATAGCTCATTTTGGAAATTGTACAAATGAGTGAAGCCCAATAGATAACTTGACCGTCATAATTGGTAACACATAAAACTCTGTCAACAATATAGAATATGCATGAGATAAGTTTGTGAAATATGTAATGTGAGCAATAAAATATGCAAAATCCAGAGTTAAAGTATATAGCTTAGTCAGTAAAACCTGGCAAGTACAATGATTAAACAATTTACAGAAACAGCAAAATATGCAAAAAGAAGCAAGCAATCTTATTTATTAAACCGTAGTACTGGATCATCAATAGATAGTTTCAAATGATTTGGTTTGAAAAACAAGCTATTTGAATGATCTATGCTGCACTGTCAGCAAATTATGTATCTCAATCATTGAGCTCTATGAAAAATTAATTTGCTAACTATGGGGTTTTATGATTGCAACAGAGGAAATTCATTGTGATACTAAAGAGTTTATGTGCATAATTTTAAAAACTTGAATGTCATGTTAGGGGTTTTTGCATCTTACTTTTATTGATTCCTCTCCAGACCTTCCCCATTCACCTACCTTTTTGCACAAACATTGATTGACAGATGACTATAGGATATAAGATTAAAAGCATAAATAAAAAAGGGTAATAATAAAGAATTACTCTGAGTATTTTATGTCTGACTATAACCAACTAATTGAAACTACATTATCCTCTCCACCACACAAAACTGACAAAACCAAATACTCTTAGGGAGTATTAGGCCAGCATGCTTGACAAAATGGAAATTATTCACTGATTCCCAAGACATACTGAGCTTTAAGAATCAGGTCAGTTTCCAACCACAAAATACTAATGAATAAGAAGAGGACAGTAGTGCCATTGAGCTGAGTGGGAGAGGGCAGAGTTCAAATCAGCAGGGCACAGGAGGAAAGGTGGTTGTACTGAAAGGACACCCTGAATTCTGTATTTTTTCCCCATAAGAAATTGGTTGAGGGTTGTGCTCTCTGTATGCAGAGTGAACATAACAGAAGAAATGTTATTATCTTGAGAAATGAGCTGATAGACCAAGGATCAAGCAGTCATGGAAGCATGAGGACCTGACAAGTGTTACTAGAGACACAAAATTTATACCACATTAATATACCCTCACTACATTGGATATAATCCAAACATTGGTTCCTAGAAAAGTAATTTTCTCAATATAGCCTCTATACCACCCAAAAGAAAACTTTATCCTAACCCTAAGAAGACATGCAGATATTTGAAATTGAATACTAACAACTTGTAGGAAGTCACTGTGAATGTATCTGGTGGAAATTGCATAAGAGAGGAAAAAGCAGCAGTATTTAGAAACACTTAACAATCATTGTAACAATTCTAATTGGAGAAACTAACTGGAATACAGCCAATCAGATGTGCAACAAGCTACAGTTAACAACTTTGAGAAAGAACTCTTAACGTCTGAAAATAAATGATAGAATTAAAAATACATCTCTCTCTATGTATATAATCTACAAAACTCAAAAGAAAGAAATGGTAAATTATATACATAGATACTGCACATTTATGGATAGGAGCTTCATATATATCAAAATGTCAATTCTTTACAATTTGATCTATAGATTCAATGGAATTCCAATCAAAACCCTAACAAGTTATTCTGTGGATATTGGAAAATTGATAACACAGTTTATATAAAGATGCAAATGATCCAGGATAGCCAATATATTATTGAAGGAGAAATGACATTTTCAAATCATTCTGTCTTGATGGAGAGGAGTCCTGCAGGACGTCCAGCACAGCCCTGCTCAGGACCAACCAGGGGTGGTTCCCACCTGGAGCAGTCCACCTACCTATGCCCTGCATTCCAGCTGGGGCCTGTTTGAGTCCTGCTGGAAGGTAGGTCTCCATTTTGCTAGATTCAGATTTGCAACCTTGAGCCTGGAACCAAAAGGTAGAGCAACACCAGGACCCAGGCAGAAACAGCATCTGGAAGAAGGTGATCATCAAAAAGTTGGTGGCTCATCTGACCCTTTGACTTGCAAGGAAAAACCACCTGGAGAACAACCTGCTTTCCTCTCAGGAAATCTCAAATCAGAGATCCACAGGAAGCTCTTAAAAATGAAGAATCAAACAAGGAAGGGTTCACCTTAAACCCAAAACCCCTCAAAAAATTATGTTATGGATAGGGGTAAAGATGAAAACCTTGAAAATATTATCAATGATCTGATTACTAAAAAGATCAATAAACTAAAAGAAGATATAATGAAGGGACTAAGTGAGAAGACTGACAAGATGAAAAACTCTTTTATCAAAGAAATAGGCATACTCAAAATGGCAGTAACAGAGCTAAAAGCCTCAGTCAATGACATGAGAGGAGCCATGGAAGAATTTAATAATAGACTAACTTCTACAGTAAACCTCAGCTCTTGAAGAAAGAAGTTCTGATAATGAGGACAGGCTGAGAAAGCTAGAGCACACGGATGACAAAAAAGAAAAAAGAATTCACAGAACATGAACAGAATTTTTAAAATGTCTGGGATGAAATGAGAAGAAACAATTTAAGAGTAATTGGCATACAGGAAGAAATTGAAACACAAACAAATGGGATTAGGAATATTCTCAAGGAAATTGCTAAAGAAAATTTTGCTTATATAAAAGTAGAGTCAGGAATGCACATCCAGGAAGGTTATAGGACACCCACTGGGCCTAATCAAATTAGAAGCTCACCAAGACACATCAAATTCAAAATGTACAGCAGGAAAATCAAGGGAAGAATATTGAAATCGGCAAGGGAGAAATGCCAAATCACATTCAGAGGCAAACCAGTCAGAATCACATCTGACTTTTCAGTTCAGCCTCAGGAAGGGAGAAGATCTTGGAAGGGGAACTTTCAATGCCTGAATGGGCACAACATGCAGCCAAGAATTCTATACTCAGGAAAACTCAGCTTCATTTTGAGGGGAAAATAACTTTTCATGATAAGAACAAACTTGCAGCATTCCTGAACAGAAAGCCAGCATTACAAAAAATTCTCAGATAAACTCCTGATACAAGTACAAGCTAATATTCCTCAAAACCCACAATCAGAGGAAATTCAATAAAGGTACAGGCTATCAGCACACAACTAAGAAAGCACAGAACTTATTAATAAAACACAATGCATAAGACTCACAACCACCTAACAATTCTAACACTAAATGTGAATGGTGTGAATGCACCAATCAAAAGACACAGACTAGCAGATTGGATCAAAAAACAAAATCCAACAATATGTTGGTTACAGGAAACCGACCTTACAGCCAGTGACACCCACAGATTAAGGGTGAAAGGATGGAAAAAATCTACCAGGCATATGGCCCAAGAAAGCAAGCTGGAGTTGCAATTCTTATATCTGACAAAGTGAATTTCAAACATAAAATAATCAAAGAAATAAAGAAGGCCACTACATTCTAGTAAAGGGAACAACACAACAGGAGGAAATAACCATAGTAAATGTATACTCTCCAAACACTAATGCTCCCAACTATGTGGAAAAAATACTCCAAGATATAAAACCACATGTGTACCTCAAATCATTAGTACTGGAAGACTTTAACACTATTTTATCACCAACAGACAGATCATCAAAGCAAAGAAACAATAAAGAGATCTCCAATCTAAACAACACCATAAATCAAACAGACTTAACAGACATCTACAGAATATTCCACCCCAAATTGGCAGAGTAAATCTTCTTCTCAGCAGCACATGTATCCTTCTCCAAAATAGACTATATAGTAGTTCACAAAGGAAATCTCAGCAAATATAAAAAAGTAGATATTATTCCATGTATCCTATCAGACCATGATGCCATGACTCTAATAATTAACAGCAAAGACCATAGCACAAAACACACATATATGTGGAGATTGAATAATATCCTATTAAATGAAGAATGAATCCAAGAAAACATGAGAACAGTAATTAAGGAATTCTTGAAAGAGAATGAGAATGAGGATGCAACATATTGAAACCTCTACAACAGCATGAAAACATTCTTAAGGGGAAAATTTATTGCACTGAGTGTCCACATTAAGAATCAGGAGAGATCCCTAACAAATAAGTTTATGCTCCAACTCCAATCTCTACAAAAGGAAGAACAGTCTAATCCCCCAAAGACAGCAGAAGACAGAAAATAATTAAGATCAAAGTTGAAGTCAACGAAATTGAAAAAAAAAACAATAAAAAAGTTGGTGAAACAAAGAACTGGTTTTTAAAAAAAAAATAAATAAAATTGACAGAACCCTAGCTAATCTAACTAAAAGAAGGAGAGAATCAAAGCAAATTAAAAAAAATCACCAACAAAAAGGAGGTGATCATCAATGATCCACTTGAAATCAAACAGATTATCAGAACATATTTTGAAAAACTATACTCCTCTAAATTAGATAATCTGAATGACATAGACAAATTTTTAGACACATACAACATCCCCAAATTGACACAGGATGCAATTGAAATCCTAAACAGCCCAATAACAGGCAAAGAAATCCGTACAGCAATTAAAAGTCTTCCAAAGAAGAAAAGCCAGGACCTGATGGATTCTCTGTGGAGTTTTATCACACCTTTGAAGAAGAGCTAATACCTCTCCTTATGAAGCTATTCCAAGAAATTGAAAAAGAGGGAACTCTCCAAACTCTTTTTATGAAGTAACCATAACTCTGATACCAAAACCAAACAAAGGCACATCAAAAAAAGAAAACTAAAGACTAATATCCATAATGAATATCGATGCAAAAATCCTTAATAAAGTTCTTGCAAACCGCATTCAAAAACACATCAAGAAAATAACTCATCATGATCAAGTGGGCTTCATTTCTAGTATGCAAGGCAAATCAATACATGTAATTCATCACTTAAACAGAATTAAGGACAAAAAACATATGATCATCTCAACAGATGCAGAAAAGGCCTTCGATAAAATCCAGCACCCATTTATGCTCAAAACTCTAGCGAAAACAAAGATTGAAGGAACTTATCTTAACTTTGTAAAAGCCATAAATGCCAAACCCTCAGCTAGTATAATACTAAGTGGAGAAAGGTTGAAAGCATTTCCACTGACCTCAGGAACAAGACCAGTCTGCCCGCTTTAACCACTTTTATTCAATATAGTCCTCAAGACCCTGGCTGGAGCAATCAGAGAGAGGAAGACATCAAAGAGATAAGAATAGAAAGAGAGGAAGTCAAACTATCCCTTTTTGATGAGGACATGATCCTATATCTGGAAGATGAAAAAAAAACTATACTAGAAAACTGATAGAGCTTATAAACAGATTTGGCAAAGTAGCAGGCTACAAGATCAACACCCAAAAATCAATAGCTTTCCTATATGCCAACAATAATAGGGAAGAAGAAATTAGGAAATTAGTCCCATTCACAATATCCTCTAAAAGAATAAAATACTTGGGAATTAATCTAAAAAGAAAAGTGAAAGATGTCTACAAAGAAAATTATCAAACACTGAAAATAGGAATTGCAGAAGACCTGAGAAGATGGAAAAGTGTTCCATGCTCTTGGTAAGGCAGAATTAACATAATGAAAATGGCCATTCTGCCAAAAGCACTGTACAGATTCAATGCAATTTCCATCAAGATTCCAATGTCATTCTTTGTAGATATAGAAAAAGCAATTCTCAAATTTATTTGGAACAATAAGAAACCCAGAATAGCCAAAACATTACTAAGCAAGAAAGAGAAATAAGTGGTTCTGCAATACCAGATCTAAAACTATACTATTGGGCTGTAGTACTAAAAACAGCATGGTACTGGTATCACAATAGGAATGAAGACCAATGGAATAGAATAGAAGACTCTGAGACAAAGCCCCAAATCTTTAAACATCTGATCTTTGACAAAGGGAGTCAAAATATAACATGAAGGAAAGACAGTATTCAACAAATGGTGCTGGACAAACTGGACAGCTACTTGAAGAAAATTGAAATTAGATCCTTATCTCTCACTGTGCACAAAAATAAATTCTAAATAGATCAAAAAAACAGGAATTAAGGCAGCTACCATACATCTGCTAGAAGAAAAATTAGGACCAATACTCCAGCATATGAGAGTTGATAATGACTTCCTAAACAAGGATCCTAAAGTGAAAGAAATACAGTCTAAAATCAATGGTTGGGATACCATTAAACTAAAAAGTTTCTGTACAGCCAAGGAAATAGTCAAAACAGTCAAGAGACCATTTACAAAATGGAAGATAATCATGGCCTATGATCCCTCTGACAGGGAACTAATATCCAAAATTTATATAGAACTCAAAAAACTCACTAACATAAGCACAAACAATCCAATCAATAAATGGGCCAGAGAGCTAAACAGAAATTTCTCAACAGAGGACATTGAGTAAGCCAATGAATATATGAGAAAGTTTTCTAAATCACTAGCAATCAGAGAAATGCAAATCAAAAGCACATTAAGATTTCACCTCTCTCCAGTCAGATTAGCAAAGATGAATAATGCAACCAGTAAGAATGGTGGAGAGGTTTCACAGAGATAGGAACACTAGCACACTGTTGGTGGAAGCATAGACTGGTACAACTGCTCTGGAAAGCACTGTGGAGACTCATCAAAAAATTAGGGTTGGATCCACCATATGACCCAGCTATTCCTCTTCTGGATATTTTCCCAGAGGAGTTAGAATCAGCACATTACAGCAACACAGCAATATCCAGGTTCATAGCAGCTCAATTTACAATAGCTAAATTATGGAACCAACCCAGTTGCCCCTCACTGGAAGAACGGATCCAAAGGCTCTGGTATGTATATACAATGGAGTTCTATTCAGCTATTAGAAACAATGATATTGCATCTATTGAAAGTAAATGGATGGCATTGGATGAAATAATGCTGAGTGAAGTTAATCAAACACAGAGAATCAAGGGCCCAATGGTATCCCTCATTTGTGGAGCCTGGACCTAGACTCAGGCTCAGAAGTAAGGTAGACAAACTCATGTTTTTAGATTCATAGAAAAAGTGCAAAATGTTTATATTTCTGTCATACAGTTGCAATATGCTTCATAAGATATTTGAATAAACTATGCTGCATACCTGTACAAAAACGTAAATGTTTAATCCCATTGTCAAATGTGTTGAAGAATAACAAGAGATGATAGGAAGGGAGGAGAAGGGGAAATGTTGGAGCTAAGATAAAGCAAGGTACATTCCAAGCAGTTATAAATATCACTGTATATATTGTAGTCATATATATATATATAAAGAGTTCTTCATAGGTATAAGAATTATGTCACTGTATTTGGGTTTTTTAGGAATAATACAGGACCCAGAAAAAAGGCAAGGGAGCAGGGGATGGGAGGAGGAAGGTAGAGGGATGTGAGGGGGGGAATTGAACAAATTATATTGCTGAATTGTGTGCATTCAGGGATATGTGACAACTAACTCCAACATTATGTAAAACTATAACGCACTAATAAAAATAAATTTAAAAAGACTTAATGAGGAGCCACAGTATGCATGACAGAGCGGTATGTGCTGAAGAGCAGGCAAAGAGACCAATAGAGGGGAGCAGCGAGCCCATAAGTAGTTCCAGCTAAACAGAGTCAACTGATGTTTGACAAAAGAAGCAAAAGTAATATAATTGAACTAAGTCTTTTTAACAAATGGAACTGTCAAACAAATGAACATGCAAACATTGCTGGCAAGTGTGTGGAACAACAGAAACCCTCCTCTGTAGCTGGTGTGAAGGTAAAAATGGCACAGCCAGTTTGGGGGATAGTTTGTATTTCTTGCAGAAACAAACATACTCTTACCATACGGTACAGCAATCATGCTCTGTGATAATTATCCAAAGGAGTGGAAGACATGCCCATATATAAAGACTCACACATGGATCTTTAGAGCAGCTTACTCACATCTGACAAAACTTGGAAACAACTAGGACGTAGCAATTGAATGGAAACTGAGGTATTACAAAGGGAATATTTTCAGGGCTAAACAGAAGTTAGCTATCAAGCTTAGGAAAAGACAGAGAAAAGTTAAATATCTGATACTAGGTGAAAGAAGGTAATTTGAAAAGGCTACATACTGTATGAGTACAATCATATCACCTTTCGGGAACACAAAAAGATCATCAGTGTTTGGCGCTTGCAGGAGTGAGGGGACAGTTCTCTAGATGGAGCACAAAAGATGTTTAGAGCAGAGAAACTGCTCTGTATGACAGTACAGTAACAGACTCACATCGTTATGTGTTTGTCCAAACCCAAAGAGTGCATGCCCAACTATGAACCCTAAAATCAACTATGGATTTTAGGTAACTATGGTGTGTCAATGTGTTCCATCATATCAAAAGGATCACTCTGTTGGGTCATGCCAATAATGTGGAAAACCGTATTTGTGGAGTGGAAAAGAAAATGAGAAATGTACGTAGCCTTCTCTCAATTCATCTGGGAACCAGAATCTGTTCTAACAAAATTGTCTTTTGAAAAGAACAATTATACTACTGTTTCCTAAGACTACTATCGAGTCACCCGAGGAGCTTGATAAAACTATATATCTGTAAATCAAATGAATGGCATTTCTGGGAGTGGCTCCAGAGAAAGAATATGTGGAAAATAACCCCATAAATTATTTTCCTGCAGGCGTATTCCCGAAGTCATACAAAACAATGCTGTGAGCATCAGAAAGTGTATAGTGGGAAGCTGAGGCAAGAAGATCACAAGTTCAAAGCCAGAATCAGCAACTTAGCAAGGCCCTAATCAACTTGGCAAGACTCTGCCCCCAAATAAAAATATTGCTAGTGCTGAGGAAGCGACTTGGTGGCTAAGTGATCCCGGGTTCTTTCAATCACTGTTACCCATCCTCTGTAAATATGATTTATAGCCAAATAATTGATGGTACATGAAACACCTAAAATATAATATGCTGTTCAGCAAAAGAGCTGTGCTTTTAGTGTGTCCATAATAAGACAGCTTTATTCCACATAAGGAAACACATATACGCACACAAACATTTTAGCAGAATAGTTCTTGTAGCACTGAACGGAGTAACACATTTAAACAATAATTATTATAATGATTGCTAATTAAGACAAAATGAATAATCTTTAACAGTTTACAGATGTCTGTGATGTGGTATGCAGATGATGCTTTATTCCTTGTTTTAACTGTAAAAACTTAATTGGGAGAATGAAATCTTATTGCCTTCTGAAGAAAGGCTATATTTGGAAACTGTAGACAGCTGCAGGGGCACTCTTTCTAAACATAGAAGAAGGCTGAATTGCAAGCGTGTTGACAGATCAGACATAGTTGTGATGTTGACAATGTTTTCGATTAGTGTCCCCTAGGAATGATTAACGATGAAGACACAGATCCTCCCTGCTTTTGATTAACTTGGCTAATGATTGAAGTTTTCTCAACTCTATTCTTTCTCTCCTTTTTTGTGGTTCTTTACCCGTGCAGAAAGGCCTCAGGTATACAGAGTGACTGAGACTCAGGAAATGTAGTGGAAGGTAGAAGAAAGAATTTAGATCAAAGATTCTAGTGAAGTAGAAAACAGTCCTCACAACTCCCTAAAGGAATTAGGTAACTGAAAACCATTTCCTCCCAGGTTTTGAAACAAAGTTGAGACCATAGGGAGGCAATTGTTAAAAACTATATAAATTCTGGTTGATAAAATACATTTGGACAATAGATTCTTATAGTTTAACATATTGATCAACATAGTTTGGCTTACAGAAAACATGTAGAATATAATTTCAAAAAGGTAGCAAATAGCGAAGTAATTATATTTGGGGAGTTATGCATGCTGGAGTATCTTGGATCTTGTGCTAAGCCTCCTGCTTCTCCTTGCTATGGCACCCCTGAAGGGCAACAGGAATGAATGATGAAGAACTAGTTGTGGCGTTGGAGCAGTGGCTCAGCGGTCATGGCGCTTGCCTGGCATGCATGGGGATGGGGGTTTGAACCCCAGCATCACATACGTAATGAAATTTCTGAGCAATGAAAACCACATGAAAAACTAAATAAAAAAAGAACCAGTTTTATGGTTTACTCAAGGCAGCAATTACAGAACAACTTTTACTGTTCTTTAGTTTTATGTATATTCCTTTGGTCTACAGATTTGTATTTATTGGGATAGGATCTGAATTAAATTTCCTCACTAATATTGTCTACTCAACAATATTAGTTATTCAGACCTTACATCATAAGTTGAAAATTATTGGTCAATTTAGTTTATGCAGCAGAAAAAAAAAAAACACTTAGTGGTCCCACTTACTTTAAAAAAAATTTTAGAGCTTGATACCATTCCCCAGTCCTTATCTATCTGTTTTCCTGTGGCGTTTCAGCAGCAAAGTGCATTTCGGGTGTGTGTGTGGTGAGTCTTTAAAATTCCAAGATAGGTGTTTTTGTTACAGTATATTTGGGCATATTACCAAGGTACGTACAGTAGTGATTGCTAAGTTACTGAGGTTGGCGCCATAGATGAGACAGGCATCAGCACGGAGATTGAATCTAAATCTGAAATTCTGACTGTTTGTACTTAGGTAAAGTTACTTTACTTTTTAAGACTCAGAATCGACTTTCCACAAATTCTTGGACGCAGAATAGTATGGCAAAAGGAGAGCTTCTGATTTCAATCCTATCCACATGATCTTGTCTAAAGTTGCATATCTTCTCGGAGTCTTTATTTTCTCACATTACAAGATGGAAATAGTGCACAAGATTTGTGCCCTTGCAAGAATAATTTTGTTATTCTTAACTGCAGTTTTCTTAAGCTTACAATTAAAATGATTTCACTAAAATCTTTTTGGGAGACTCAAATTCAAAATTAGTGCTACACAATTGTAATTTAAATTATCTCTTAATTTACCTCATCTTTGGACAGAATGCAATAAATGCTGATATTTATGTGCAGCGTTTAGCTCAATGTTGAAAAATCTACAAGTACTTAATAATTTTTGCCCCTTATTAATTATGATTTCAATAATTATAATTTCAATAATTATGATTTCAATTACATCAATACAATTTGGTGTAAGGAAACTACAGAATGTGATGACGTACATTCTTTAGTGTCAAATTTAAAGAATGAATGTTATATTGGATTGTTGTTTCAATCTTCTAAAATTTTGAAAAAATATGAATAATATAAAAATTATTCAGCAATCATCTATATGCATGAAAACATCCCCTTAGATAGCACTGAGATAAATTTTGATATGGAAAGATAATGATTAACATAAAGGATTTGAGGAATTAAGTTGTTTTAAAATAGCTTATCTACTTATTTCGATATTTTGGCTGCAATTGGCCAAGATGCTTCTATTTAGGACTACTTGCTTCCTATACCAGTGACAAATTCAAAGGGAGATATTCTCCTTCAAATGCTTCAGAGCAGTTAAATAAGGAATTATTTCAGAAGGAATTGTAACCACCAAGCTTGAAGTCTTGGCCAACCCAAAGGAAATAATTTCCCATCAGCTTTCAGAATAAGCACAACTAACCATCTCTCTGGTTAAGATGTCCCCATTGCTCTTAATTTTCTTATTCCAGATTTAGAGCAATTCATTTGCAGTGATGTTACATTTTTATATTATAGTAAATTGATTGACTGTGGAATCTTATGAGGGAAATAAAACTGAATTATTCATTCTGTATTATAGCACAGCACCAGTAGACAAACTCCTAGGTTATTATAGAATTGTATAATATAACACTAGAAACCATGTGCCCTAGGTCTCAATTCTAAGTGTTCAGAGCAGAGAATAATTTACTCTGCGCATGCTGTTTTAATTTATAATTGCCTGATATTATTTATGGATGCATAATGTATCCTCCTAAAATATTTTGCAAACATGGAAAGTGAAAACAGTGAAAATATTTTTATGAGTATTGTGTTTTAGAAGTTTAAAAAATTGGTGTACTAAAGTCACGAAGCTGTAATAGTGTTGCTTAATGATAGTGAAAAAACTGTCATAATTCCCCTAGAAATCCCTATGTAAATGCAAAATAGTGGCAGCAGTGGTGACGGACAATGAAACCGAATATGCCTACCGTGTGCTTTAGGATTGTATGCTTGAGTTCTCTGTTCTTGGCCAACGTGACACTGTTACAGCCTTGCTGTCTCTGGTGCACATCAGCCCTGCTGACATTAACAGCCCTGTGTATTTATGCTTTTATGGCACAGAGTTAATGGAAGATATTCCACACCACTCTGGTGTTAACGCTGAGATCTTCGGAAACTGTATAGCCACCTTTTAACCCTGAGCTATTTGTTTTTATTTCTTTAAAATCATGAAAACATTTGGAAAGAAAAATGAGATAGATGTCACTGTGGTTCCCATCTGGAAATGTAGTGGCCATTACAACTTCAGTGCTGCTGAAGGTGGAGGGCACAGTGAGACAGAGAAGGTGGAGATTTTCCATTAATTAAATCTACACCTTAATAGAAAAAGCAGTCTCTAGAGAAATGTTCTCAAAAAACCGAAAACGAATTAAAAAATACTTGATCTTTTAGATTTAGTTATTAATTTTTTGCTATGAGATAATAGTCATAACTACTTTTATGAGTATATTCATAGCCAACTGCAATGAATTTTTCTTTGCACTTATTAAAAATGACATGCAATGAAATTTGTCTGATTATCAGTATATATGTTCAGATATTGTGTTAATGACTATCTACTTGATACAGCATGACACTGTCATTCATTTAATCAAATAGCTTATGACAATGATTTATTTCCTTTTTCATCTAGAACCTTCACACTCCTGTTTAGAACTATTGCCTTTCTCTTCTTTCCTTCCTTCCTTCCTTCTTCCCTCCCTCCCTTCGTTCCTTCCTTCCTTCCTTCCTTCCTTCTTTCCTTCCTTCCTTCTTTTCTTCTTCTTTTTTTTTTGTACCAGGAATTGAACCCATGTTACTTAGTCAAGGAGTCATACCTCCAGCCTTTTATTTATCTTTTTTTTTATTTTTGAGATTAGGATCTTACTAAGTTGCTTAGATGCTCACTAAGTTGCTGAGGCTGGCTTTAAACTTGAGACCCTCTTGCCTCAGCCTCCCAAGCTGCTGGAAGTATAGGTAAAAACTACTGCCTGTCTAATGGATACTAATCTTTTATTATTGTCATAACAACATAAAAAGAGCTGCAATGATCATAACTACTACTTAACTGACAGTTTATAGTACTGAATATAAAGATCTAAATTATCTTTGGCTATGCAAATACCACTATGTACTCTAAATTTGCACACTACAAATCACAGAGGCATTGGGGTTTCTATTGCTTTCTGAAATAAATCTGAGATTTCATAGTATGTAGAAATTAAGATGACACCTCAGGGAGGAATATGCTTCTGAAATGATTACTTCTGTTTCCTTTGTTCCATCTGGGATAATTTTGATTATTATTGGCTTCAATAAGTGTATAGATGTGCTGGATACTGAATAAATCTGAAACCCCAGAAACTTCAGGGGGACCTATGACATAGGATTGGATGTTACTTTGCAAAAACTAAGGTCAGGAGACATTTTCACACATCAGCCACAATGGAATTTTTAAAAAATGTTTTATTAAAGAGTTGAGTTATTGTACAATCATAAATGCATATAAAGTAAGAATATGATATGCTTTTGTTCTTAAAACCAGAATTACCCCCACATAATCCACAGCCCATTCTTTTGATTCTAATATATTTCATCCCTACAAGCCACGTAAATGATTGGATTTTGAATTTTATAGAATTAAATGATTGCATAAGTATTATTTGAATTCTCAGGTGGGTTGAAGGGTTTGCTACATTGTTGATTGTTTCCCTAGATCCCTCCCTATTCTCCATCTCTCCCACCTCCCATCCTCACTGCACACATATGGTTGCCCTAGATTATGTGTTGCTATGCTTTTGCTGGGTCTATTGCATGAGTTTGAAAACCTTTCACCCAAGTCTGGGTTTTCCTTCAGCCTCCACAAATGATGGAAAATATTTGACCCTTAAATCTCTGGATTTGGCTAACTTCATTGAGCATGATTTCTTCCATTGCCATCCATTTACCTTCAAAGGCCACAATATCATTGTCTCTAATGGCTGAGTAGAACAGTTTTTGGATCCATTCATCCAATGAGGGGCATCTGGTTTGGATTCATAATTTAGCCAATGTAGATTGAGCTGCTGTGAACATGGATTTGCTGTGTTGCTGTAATGTACTGATTCTAGCTCCTTTGGCAAAATACTCAAAAGAGGGATAGATGGATCCTATGGTGAATCTATCCTTAATTTTTTGAGGAGTCTCCACTGCTTTCCAGAGCAGCTCTACCAATCTATACTTCCACCAACAGTGTGGTAGTGTTCTTATCTCTATGAAACCCTTCCACCATCTATTATTGGTTACATTATTCATCTTTGCTAATCTGACTTTTGTACAGTGAAATCTTAATGTACTTTTGACTTGGATTTTTCTGATTGCTAGTGATTAAGAATACTTTCTCATGTATTCATTGCCTTGCTCAATGTCCTCTGTTGAGAAGTTTCTATTTAGCTTTTTGCCCTGTTTATTAATTGGATTGTTAGGTTTCCTGGTATTTTTTTTTTTTTAGTTCTTTGTTAATTTTGGGTATTAGTTCTCTGTCAGAAGAATCACAGGTCATGATTATCTCCAATTCTGTAGATTGTCTGGTGACAATTTTGACCATATCCTTGGCTAAGCAAAAGCTTTTTAGTTTAATGATATCCTACTCATTGATTTTTTTACTTTAATTCTTGAGCTTTTGGAGTCTTGTTGAGAAAGAGTTTACCTACTCCCAAATGCTAAAGAGTTGGCCCTAATTTTTCTTCTAGCAGTTGTATAGTGGCTAGTTTAGTTCCCAATTCCTTGATCCATTTTGATTTGATTTTTTTGTGCAAAGTGAGAGATAAGGATCTAAGTTCAGCTTCTTGCAAACACCTGTCCAGCTTGTCCAGCATTCATTTATTGAATAGGCTGTCATTCCTCAAAGTTATATTTTGAGCCCCCATTTGTCAAAGATCAGATATTTAAAGATTTGTGGGTTTCTCTCAGAGTCTTCTATTCTGTTCCACTGGTCTTCATTCCTATTTTGATACAAGTACATTGCTGTTTTTGTTACTACAGCTCTATAGTATAGCCTTAGATCTGGTATTGTGAATTTACCTGCTTCATCTTTCTTGCTTAGTAATGTCTTGTCTATTCTGGGTTTCTTATTGTTCCAAATGAAATGAGAATCACTTTTTCTATATCTGTAAAGAATGTCCTTGTTATCTTGATAGTGACTGCATTGAATCTGTACAGTGCTTTCAGAAGAACGGCCATTTCAATTACATTAATTCTTCCTAAACAAGAGAATGGAACATCTATCCATCGTCTCAGGTCTTCTTCAAATTCTTCAACGTCTGATAATTTTCATTGTAGAGGTCTTTTACTTCCCTTGTTATATTAATTCTTTTTTATTCTTTTATTCAAGTATTTTATTCTTTTTGAGGATATTTCAAATGGGATTGATTTCCTGATTTCTTCTTCTTTTGTGTTATCATTGTTAGTGATAATAATTATATCATTGTTGGTGATAACAGTGAAAGCTATTGATTTATGGGTGTTGGTCTTATAGCCTGCCACTTTGCTTAATCTGCTTATAAGCTCAAGTAGTTTTCTGGTGGAGTTTTTAGGATCTTTAGATATAGGATCTGTTGTCAACAAATACGGGTAGTTTGACTTCCTCTCTTCCAATATTTACCCCTTTGATTTCCTTCTCTTACCTGATTGCTCTGGTTAGTATCTTGACAACTATATTTAATAAAAGTGGTGATGCTGACATCCTTGTCTTGTTCCGAAGTTTCATGGAAGTACTTTGAGCTTTTCTCTGTTTAGTATTGTACTAGCTGAGGATTTGTTATACATGGCATTTACATAGTTAAGATAAGTTCCTTTGATCCCTATCCTCTCTACAGTTTTGAGCATAAATGGGTACTGGATTTTATCAAAGGCCTTTCTTGCATCAGTTGGGATGATCATGTGGTTTCTGTCCTTCATTCTAAGTGATGAATCACATTTATTGATTTGCATATGTTGAACCAGTCTTGCATGTCCAGAATGAATCACACTTGATCATGATGAATTATGTTCTTGATGTGTTTTTGAATGTGGTTTTCTAGAACTTTATTAAGGATTTTTGTGTCAATGTTCATCAGGGATTTTGGTCTGTACTTTTCTTTCTCTTTTGTGTCTCTGTTGAGTTTTAATATCAGAATTAACGTTACCTCATAAAAAGTGTTTGGGAGAGTTCCCTCCTTTTCAATTTCTTGAAATAGCTTAATAAGGAGAGGTGTTAGCTTGTCTTAGTAAGTGTGGTAAAACTCAGTGGGGAATCCATCAGGTCCTGAGCTTTTCTTCCTTGGAAGACTTTTAATTGTTATATGGATTTCAGTACCTGTTATTGGGCTGTTTGGGATGTTAATATCATCATGCGTCAATTTGGGGATGCTGTATGTGTTTTCCATGTCTTCCAGATTATCATTTTAGAGCAGTATTGTTTTTTCAAAATATGTTCCTATAATCTTGGATTTCCAGAGGATCAGTGATGACCACCCCCTTTTCATTGGTAATTTTGTTAATTTATTCCATTTCCCTCCTTCTTTTAGTGAGATTGGCTAGGGATCTGTCAATTTTATTTATATTTTTGGAGGAACCAGCTCTTTATTTCATTGAGTCTTTTATTTTTTTTATATTGTTGTTATTGTTTTTCTCAATTTCATTGATTTCAGCTCTGATCTTGATTATTTCCTGTCTTCTGCTGGCTTTGGGGTTAGATTGTTTTTCCTTTTGTAGGGATTTGATTTGAGCATACACTTATTTATTTGGAATCTCTCTGTATTTTTAATCTAGACACTCAGTGCTATAAATTTATCCCTTAAATGTTTTCATACTTTCCCAGAGGTTTTGATATGTTGTGTCTTCATTCTCATTCTCTTCCAAGAATGTATTGATGTCTGCTCTCATTTCTTCTTGGATCCATTCTTCATTTCATATGGTACTATTCAATCTCCATTTATATTTGTGTTTTCTGTTATAAATTTTTATTGTTAATTGCAAGGGACATGGCATCATGGTCTGATAGGATACATGGACTAATATCTACTTTTTTACATTTTTGAGAATTTTTTGTGAACTAGAATATGATCTATTTGGAGAAGGATCCATGCACTGATGAGAAGAAGATATATTCAGCCTATTTGGAGCAGAATATTCTATAGATACCTGTTATATCCATTTGATTTATTTATTGTTTATACTGGAGATCTCTTTATTATTTTTTTCTTCGATTATCTGTCTATTGGTGATAGAGGAGTATTAAAGTCTCCTGGTATTATTATGTTGAGGTTCACAAGTAGTTTTATGTCATGTAGTAATTTATCGAATATTTGGGAGTGTTGGTGTTTGTAGAGCATAGATTTACTATGGTTATATCATTCTGTTATATTGTTCCTTTTACTAGGATATAGTGTTCTTCTTCTTCTTCTTTTTTCTTAAGAGAGAGGGGTAGTGAGAGAGAGAGACAGAGACAATCAATTTTTATTTTAGTTTTTCATGTGGTTTTCATTGCTCTGAGACTTCATTGTGTAACTGGTGCTGGGATTTGAACTTGTGTACTTGTGCATGCCAGGCAAATGCTGTAACTGCTGAGTGTAGTGGCCTTCTTTATCTCTTCTGGTTAGTTTATGTTTGAAATCTACTTTGTCCACTAGAAGTATTGCAATAGCAGCTTGCTTTCTTTGGCCGTATGCCTGGTGGATTTTTTTCCATCCTTTCACCCTCAGTCTGTGGATGCCATTGGCTGTAAGGTGGGTCTCCTGTAAGCAGCATAATGTTGGATTTTGTTATCAGTTGAGACCATTCACATTCTGTGTTAGAATAGTTATGTAGTGATTCATAGTCACTGTGTTTTATTAGTAAGTTATGTGTTATATTGTTTGTCCATTGATAGCATGTACCTTTATTGAATTTCCTGTTTGTGAGTTTTGAACATTGTTTACTTGTACTTCTGTCTGGAGTTTATCTTTGACGATTCTTTGTAAGGCTTGTTTTCTGTTCATGAATGCTGGAAGTTTGACCTTATCATAAAAATTCTTAAATCCCCATCAAATTTGAAGCTGAGTTTTGTTGGGTATAGTATTCTTGGCTGCAATTTGTGGTCATTCAGACATTGAAAGATCTCTTTCCACGACTTTCTTCCTTCTAGAGCATAAGCTGAAAAGTCAGAGATGATCCTTATTGATTTACCTTTGAATGTCATTTAGTGCTTTTGCCTTACACATTTTTATATTCTTTCCTTGAATTCTCTGTTATGCATTTGAGTATGATGTGTGTTGGTGAGTTTCTAATTTGATTAGGTCTATTGGGTATCTTATAAGCTTCCTGGATGAGCATATCTGACTCTAATTTATACGGGAAAATTTTTCTTTAACTAGTTAATTGAGAATATTCCTTATACCATTCATTTGCTTTTCAATTTCTTCTTGTATCCCAATTACTCTTATATTGCTTCTTTTAATTTCATTCCAGACATTTTGAAAATTCTGCTTGTGTTGCTTGTTCAAGGTTTTCATCCTGCTCCCTGACTATGGGGTTCCTTACTAGGGAAATTGTGGGTTTGAGGTAAAACTCTTCTTGTTTGATTTTTCATCTTTGAAAAGCTTCTTCTGGATCTTTGAATTGAGGTTCTCTGTGTGGAAGCAAGACAAGTCTGGATTCTTCTTCCTTACAGGTCAAAGTTTTGGTCAGACACCAACTCTCTGGTGACAGCTACTTTCTTCCAGAAAGCTATTTCTGTCTGAAGGCTCATTTTGTTGCAACTTTTGGATGTAGATTCCAGGACTCTGACTTGGCACTTGGTAGGGTTGCTGGGCAGCCCATTGTGTTTTTGAAGCTAAGAGGTAGGAGTGGGTCACAGTGTGCTAGTGTCCCAGAGGTGTGGGACAGACCCCTATGGACCAGCCTATGCATTGTGCTGGGACCTGGGATCCTTGATGATGGGATGGTCCCAATATATCTGTATCTGGCAGGTGTGTGTGTGATGGTTGGGTTGTGTCTCCATTTGAAGTCCTTGGGTTGTTCAATGCAACTGTCAGAGCAAGGCTGGAGTCCTACTCATGAAAGGTCGCAGGGTGGGATCTGTGCACAGGCTTCTTCTCACTTCTTAAACTGAAGTGAATTTTTGAGCTGGGATCTTTTTCTGTTTGATCCTCTTTGGGTCCTTGCTGCTGGATTTGGAGTTTTGTCCCTTCCCTTACTTTGGTCCGGGTATTTTCAGGGAATTTGAGTTCAGAAGCCAAATCCCTAATCTTTGAACTGTTAGTGCCCCTTAAGGTTTCCAGCTCCTCATGAGCTAATGGGAGACCATCAATATGAACAAATAATGCATATCATAAATGGTATTGAATTGGTTGTTTAGTACTGACTATATCTATTACAATGTCGAATTCTACCTGTGAAACTAATGGTAATGTTAGCCATTACTTTCGACAAAAATAGTATTCAACCATCACCTATGTCAGAATTCAAAGCATACAATTATTATTGAGTTTGGCATTTACAGCAGTAATGGTTACACAGCATAAATGATAGGGGTTCAAATGGTATAAACTAATTAGAAGCCTGAGAGAGAAGGGAATGTAATAGGAAGTTAGAGAGGAATTGTAATATCTGAATGTGAACAGAGAAAAAGTAGAAGAAGTGAAGGATTTGCTGGGGGGGAGGGGTCAGAGAGAGAAGAGACAGAGGTACCAAAGTAGAGGAAGGGTGAAAGGGATATTAATAGAATTTGGGTGATACCATAAGAAAGGGTAGAAGCAAGTAGAGGAAAACTTTGCAACTGGAGCGGAATACAATTCAAATAATTAATGTGCTGATCAAAATCCCAACCCTTATCAGGCAGGACAAAGATAAACATTTACATTAATGAAAATGATCAGGAATAAAGTGAATATAGAGAGAAGAATGAAAATGGAAAAAGAAAAAAGAAAAAATGGGGAAAATACCTGAAAAAATGACAAAGACAAAAAAAAACCAAACAAACAATAAATCATCTAGTATGTTTATATGTACATGAACCACTCAACTTCTCCAGATAGCATACAGATACATGTCAAAAACAGGGGAAAAACGGGATTCTTAATGAAAACTTGGACCTGTGTTCACTGAGGATTTCTCTCTACACATTGGGAGCAGATGTTCACTGTCCACCTGAGTTTCTTTAGCAGAGTGTCTCAGACTGGAATTATGTGATTTCAAGTAGAGAACTGGGTGTCTAGTTCAGTCTTCTGGTCTTTCTGGGTGGCGACTTCCCTGAAGGGATCAGATTAATAAATGCCCAGAGAACTGGCCTTTGCTATCCTCCTTGAGGATCTGAAACTCAGGAGACTTCCTGATTTTAGGTGCAGGGGGTTGAAGGCAGATCAATGCTCTCTCTGTTGGTTACACTCACAGTCCCTCCAGGTTACCTGTTTTCAGACTGTGGTCTCTTTAGCACTCCTGTCCCACCTTAGCTTATCACTTAAGCCCTCTGGCTGGAGTTGGGGGTAGATAGAATTGAACAAGTCTCCCTTGCACTCCATTAACCCCCTGAGCTAAGTGGAGACTGGGCTGGTCCCATGCCTCCTCTCCTGGGTTCAGCCTCTGAACCACGGCTGGCTCCTGGCAGAAATGTGGAGTAGCCTGCTCTGACCTGCTTTCTCCCTCCCACCAGTCTGTTCAAAAAGACTCCTGAGTCTCCTCCTTGCAAGCAGCTGAGAAACACTCTTCTTTCCTTATACAGTTGAGGTGCAGCAGGGGTAACTCCAGTTGGGCCCAAAACATGGTTCCTTATAGAACTTGGCTTCTCTGTGGCAGATCAGATCCCACATTATGGTTCAGCTCCTCCCCATTCCCTTGCTGATTGGGAGCAATGGCAGTCACAGCTCTCATGTCCCAGCTGGGATGGATACAATCCATCTTTTCTACTTGCTGCACCCAAATCTCTGATTCTTCAAAAATCTCACTGAAGTAGTGCTATGTTCTGGTAATGAATTCTCCTTAAAAGTACCTGACAGAAATGGAGCTGTCCTGGAGCTTTTTCATCTGGTCATGGAGCCAAATGAGAAACATTCTTCCTGAAGCTCACCATCTTGGAATTCCGACGGCATTTTTTTTTAATTCAGAAACTTATTTGTTGAACAAACAAGTTTTTAATGAAATAATATTATATCTATCTATCTATCTATATATATATATTCTGAAAATTAGATTTACGCCCAAGAGGCCCCCCATTACCCACTCTCATCCCTCCCCCCTGTTCCCAATACATCTCTATAAATGCCTTAGGTTGTATGACATTACACTTTATCTAGATTTAAAGCATGATAATAGATTTCCTATCACAATGACCATGGCATGTTTTTTAACCTCTGATTACAGCACTTTGGATAGTAAGTAAGGTCACCAAGGATGCTCTACAGCTAAACCTGTATTGAGGAGTTGACAAACATTTTTCAAATTAATTTTTACTTTGTCCTCTGAAAAAGTAACTTTCAGCATGCTCTGAGATTCTCAGTTTTTATGATTTTATTTTGTCAGCCATTTACCTCAAAGTCCCTTAGGGAAGAGAACTTAGTGATCTTTACCATTATAATCTGTGTGGGATGGAGACTTTCAGGATGCTTCTTTCTCATTGGAGAGGATTAGACCATTACAAGGGATATCAATAATACCTGAGAATCCTATGTTCACCACAGCCATCGTCTGAAGCCATCTCGAGCTGTCCTGGAAAGGACATCAAGCAGCCCTGGGAACCGCAGGCAGAGCTGGAGCGGGCGAAGCCAAGACCAAGGCATCTGCAGCGAAGGAAAAACCCCAACCGTAAAATGAGAGGTGAAAAAGCTGCCAAAAAAGCTCATCCAGGAGCATATCCTATCTACTGCTGTCCTTCCCTGGATGTCCTACGTCCCAAATACGGGAAGTCACCTTCCTAAGGTTCTGCTGTCACCTGATTAGCTGTAGAAATACACTCCTATAGCTTCCTCTCACTTTCTAAGAATGGGTACACTTGAGTTCTTTCATTGTTTATTCTCCAAAAACAAAATTCTTTCCTTTTTGACCATAATTCAGTCCCGAATCTCTTTTTAAAACTGTGCCTACGGGGCTGGAGCAGTGACTCAGTGGTTGGAGTGCTTGCCTGCCATTAACAATGACCAGGATTTGAACCCCAGCACCACAAACACAAGCAAGGGCCTGAGAAACACAAACCAGATGAATAAATAAGACCAATTCTATCACCTTCTCACTTTCTCTCTTTAAAAAAGAAGAAAAATAAAAACAAAAAACTGAGCCCAACAAGCTGGAACAAAATTTTTAGGTTAGAAAATGTGAAATCATCTGAAACAAAATTAGTGTTTACCTTCTTAGCTGCCAGAGAGGTTATTCTATTTTCTTTTTCTGAAAAAAAAAAGTCTTTGATTCCATTTTTCTGGACATTCTCTTTACTACCATGTTCTCTACTCACACCCTCATTTATTGTCTGTGTTTCTTTCAATTCATCCTTAATGTTTTTTTTTTGTTGTTGTTCAGAGCTATGGAGATAAAAATGTTTTTCCAATTATACTGTTAATTATGTTGATATCAGAATTCTTAACAAGTTGAAAGCATGTTTTCCTTTTTTTTCCCTTAATAATACCTGGGGAAATGACCATTGATATTTTGGTCTTTTTGAAAATTCACCGAATTGCAGACTGATGTTGCTAGCTAGAGATTTTTCATATTTTCAACAGACACAGGTCCTACACTATCAAGTCTGGGCTTTTTGCTATAGAAACCTGAATGAACAAAATATAATAGATTGATACTGGGTGTGGGGTACTGCTGTGATAAATACCTGAGAATGTGGAAGTGGTTTTGGAACTGGGTAATAGGTAGAGGTTTTGGAGACTTTTGAGGTATATGTTAGAAAAATCTAAGATTGTCACAAACAGAAATCTAAAGGTAATTTAGAGGAAAAAAGAGGTCCTGAATCATTGCAAAGAATACTTTAGTAATTTTAACCTTAATTTTTGGACTTCCCAGGCCCAGAAGTATAAACAGAACATATCTATTATGTGTATACTAATCAGTCTTAGTGGCTCAGTGGTTACAGCACTTGCTTGGCATGCATGAGGACCCAGGTTCAAATCCCAGTACCACATAAACAACTAATTGTCAGAGAAATAAAGGCCAGATGAAAAAAATAGATAAAATTGATTTCTTCTCTCTCTCTTCGCCCATCTCTCTCTGACTTTATCCCCTCTCTCTCTTTAAAAAGTTAAATAAAAATGTGAATGCACTAAGGCAGATTTGTTTTGGCTGCTCATAGAAGATAGGAGAAGAAAATGACTTAATGATGAAATTATTAATTAAAGTGGGAATGAATCTTAAAGATTCTGGAAATTTTTTTTTTTTAAAGAGAGAGGGACAGTGAGAGAGACAGAGAAAGAGGGAAACAACTTCATTTAGTTTTTCACATGGCTTTTGAATTACTCCAACACTCAGTTGTGTACGTGGTGCTGGGGTTTGAACCCTGGTCCTCTCGCTTTCCAGGCAAGTGCTGAAACCGCTGAGCCACCGCTCCAGCCCCAAGATTCTGGAAATTTTAACCTAGCATAATGGCACATACCTGTTGTAATCTCCACAGTTTGGGAGGCCGAGGCAGGAGGATCAGAGTTTGAGGCCATCCTCAGCAACTTAGCCAGACTCTATCTCAAAATTAAAAAATAAAAAGGATTGGGGGTCTATAGCTCAGTGGTAGTGCACCTGGGATCACCTCCAATCCCTCTTAAGAACAGAAGAATACTTTAGTAATCTTAAACACACAGTTGGTAGAATGTGGATGGTAAAAAACATTATGACAGAGGGGGGGTCTCAGGAGAAATGAGGAGTTTGCCACTGGAAACTGGAAGAAAGGTGTGTATCACTCCATTTTTCTCTTGACTGTGGCACAATTTCACAGACTGAATGAGTTATAAAGAAACTGTTATATTTTGTCCTTTGGTTCTGCAGGTCCAAGGTCAGTGGGCTCATCAGTCGATGACCCTCATGCTGGTGAGTCTCCAGCATGTGGTGGTACAGAAGTCATGTTGCAAGACACAGGGAGCATGTATGTGTGTCCTCTGACCTCACTCTTCTTACACACTCACCAATACTCCATCATGTGGGCTTCACCCCAGTGACCTTGTCTCCTCCTGTTTTCCTCTCCAAAGTCCTACCTGTAAACACTGTGGTTGCATTAAATCTTCACACTTTTTAATACCTTACAGTTCGAATTAAATTTCAATACATAGACTTTCATGGAAACACGCATACTATATCCAAATCTTAGCTACATGTGATTTTTGTTATAAAGTGGCAAAAAACTTGCTGAACTGTGTTTGTGGCCAGGTGTTCTGGAAGATAGGCCTGGCCGGTGATAAAATGGGATGTTTGGCTGAGGCAACACGTAAGCAAGGTGCTGAAATTATATCTTAACTTGTGCTATGGTTGCAGGTTTGTGTCTTTTCAAATTTCATGTTAAAATCTAAATGACATTATGTTGTATTAAAAGGTAGAGGGTTTAGGAAATTTTTGGGTGATGTAGCTCCACCCTTATAAATGTGATTCTAGTTTCCTTATAAAAGATGCTAGAAGGAGCCTTCCTGCCCTCCTGTGAAGATGCAAGAAAATCCTCTTGAGGCAGAGAATAAACCCTCACCAGAGAACCGCATCTCCTGCTGCATTAATTTTGGATTTCCCAGGCCTCAGAACTATAAACAACATTTCTATTATTTGTATACTAATCAGTCTGCTATGAAAGTGTGAATGGACTAAGATAGTTTATTTTGGCTGCTTGTAGTAAATTATGAGAAGAAAATGACTTAAAGATGGAATCATTAATTAAAGTGGGATTGCATCTTAAAGATTCTGAAAATTCTTAGCTTGCCCATGTGTAACGCTGCAGAAAACCTGCTCAGGAGAGAGATCTAAGGCTGCAGTGTGACAACCACTAACAATGAGCTTACTCGGCCGACTCAACCCAAGTCAAAGCTTCTGTTTACGACAGTCCAGGACAGCAAAGGGAGGGCTGGGGCCTGGGATCCTGGGGTGAGTTGCCTGGCACTGCACCACGTCAGAGAGGCGAGGGGGCCTGGCTGCCTCTCCCTCGATTTCAAAGGGTCGAACAGGTTCTGTGCACGTGAGTGAGCTGAGGCCTCTGTGTGTGTGAGTGGGGCAAACGGGGCAGGCTGGAGACTTGGGGACCAATTGCTGACTGGCAAAGCTCCAGGTGAGGACTGCAGCTTCAGTGACTTTCAGAGGCAGGAATCCTGCTCCAATGTCCCGATGTCAGGGCATCCTCAGTGCTCCTGGAGCGTCCACAGAGCCCTGGAGGACTATACTCCCGCAGTTGGGTCTAATGCAGTTGTCCCCATTAGTTTTGGACTTGGATGGGATATATTACTCCCTCTTTTTTTTTTTTCCTAATTCCTCAATTTAGAGTGGGAATATCTATCTTATACCTATCTCATCATCGAATTTTGGAAACCTACAATATGTTTTATTTCACTTGTTCCATGCTGAATAATAATTTTCTTTAGCATGAATTCTGAATTCTACAGTGAGTCACATTCAGAACTTACATGATGTTTAGACGTGACATTGGATTTCATACTTTGACATGATTTTGGAAAGAGGTAGGATTTGGGAGGCATCGTGGAGTGTAGTTTGTGCATTTTATGTAGTTTAAATTAGGGAAAGATAAGAATTTTGGAGAACCAGGGGTGAAATTCTGTAGACAGAATGTTTGTGTCCCTCAAAATTCACACATTAAAACATAATCCAAGGGGGCTGGAAATGTGGCTTGGCAGCTATAGTGCTTGCCTGGCATGCATAAGTACATGGGTTCCAACCCCAGCACCCACATACAAAACTAAGTGTCAGAGCAATGAAAGCCATATGAAAAATTCAATAAAAATTGATTCTCTCTCTCTCTCTCTCCCTCTCTGTCTCTCTCACTGTCCTTCTCTCTTAAAACAAAAACAACAACATAATTCCATGAACCTAACTCCTGAGTATAACCATAAAGCTCAAATAAAAAAAGAAAAAGAAAGAGAAATATAATCTCCAATGTAATGTATTTGGAATTGGGTATTTGGGAAGGGATTAAAACATAAGTGTAGAGTCCTCATGAATGGACTAGTGCCCTTATAGAAGAGGTCCCAAGGAACTCCCTCTCTCCAGCCACTTGATACACAGCCAGAAGATGGCTATTCATTAGCTCGTAAATGGGCCCTCATCAGATTCAGAATCTGCTGGAACCTTGATTTTTGACATCCTAGCCTATAGAACAGTGAGAAATAAATTTCTGCTATTTACAAAATGGACCCAAACTGGGGTATCCTTTTTATTGCACTCTGAATAAGCTAAGGTATATAGGTAGAGATACTTCCGTGCATTTTTAAATTTATAAAACTGGAGATGGCTGATGTGAGGAATTGGTCACATTTTCAGCACAAGGAAAAGTGTTTAGCTTCATAATAATATGATATTCTTTCTCAAAGCCATTGACCTTCCTGAGTCCTTTAGAAGGGAAAAAGAGGATAAATCAAATCTGATCTTAGCCATGTTTAAAAAATACATTTCCATTTTATTATACTCATTTGAAAACTATAAGACATACAAAAACAGATTATGTGTTGTACAGGTAGAGTGCACACACAAATGTGGGTTCATGGGCCTTTATATTGCTTTCTACCCAAATATATAAGTCTGTTTCAGTCCTGTGAAAATGGCTGTTTTTTTTTTAACTCACAACTGAAACCATTTCCCTGCCTCTTTCTTTCTGCCTCTCTCTCTCTCTCTCTCTCTCACACACACACACACACTCACACACACACGCATTCACGCACACGCACATGTCTTTTCTTGGCTATTCCTAGAATTTCAGGTCTCAGTGTCTGATATGCTTCTACAGGAATTTTTCTCTTCATGGCTGGACTTTGCCCATCAGCTAGGCAGTTTGAGGGTGTTTTGGTTCATTATTGGTTTGTGAACACAGTATATCTTTTTATTTCAAAAACTGCTGAGCAGCCCAATGTCAAGACTAGCTATGCAATTGTATTCAGTGTTCCTAATGTGAATTAACTAAGGGAATGAATGAGTGATAACTTCTCCCAGGGGCTGGACTCTAACAGGTGCACCTCCAGCTAAACTGACCTTTCCTGTTCTCATTTTTCCAGCATCCAAGCTATACATGAAATATTTTTTGACATCTGTTACCTTTTAGGTCTATATGTCTCCAATATTTTCCTTCAAAGAAGTGCTTTCTTTTTCGGTAGTAGTTTATTTTTTCTAGTAAAACCTGACAGATAACATCTGTTTTTATTTGCCTTTTCAGCAACAGTAAGAAAATCTTTGCTAAGTTATTCATGCTTAAGGATGCATTATGAGTTTTTTCGCTCTTGTTTATTTTTACGTTTCATACTCTGAAGTTAGTTTTAAAACGGCCCATTTATTTGCTTCATATTCTTTAAGATTTTCTTGGAAGAAATAATAAAATGCACCCCACAAAGTTTATAATACCAGGCCTATTTCTTTAAATATTATTTTATGAGCTCTGCTACATCACCAAAACAACTGTTCTTTTTTATTCCATTTATTTATTTATGATTTCGCAGTGATTGTTCACAGTATAACTGTCACTCTAGGGAAATAACTATATTTCACACTTACAAAATTTGATTTTTGAGAGGAAAACCTCCCAAAAACTTTTATATATTTTAGCGTATATTACACATGCTAAAAAATTCCTCCAAAACAATTTGAAATTTTATTTTCTCTATGGCTTTAATGTTTTACATTGAGTATATTTTTACATTAGTAAAATTAAATAAGTCTATGAAGAAAATAAAAACACCTTATTAATTTTCTGTTTGCTTTGATTAAACTATTTCAAGTTATGTAATCCAGTTTAAAGATCAGTTCCAGTTTACCCTATACATCCTTCACACTTTCACTCAGAGAGATCTTAAACAACTAATGAGACTAAACTTTAGTTCCGTTATTATCTTTCTCCCTCTGTGATCATAAATTAGTATGAAAGATGTTGATTTTGAAAATATGGTCCCAGTGGCAGGGGAAGGCAACAATCCTTTTCTCCAGTACCAAGTCTAGCTCTTCCGTAAGCATGGAAGCGTCTCAAATACTCCGAAATACACTAAAATAATAGGTAAACGGATCTCAGTCTGAAGTTGTTGTACTACTTCATATTGAAAAATATTTTTAGTATTTTCAATGAATAAATTTTAAGCATTTTTGGAAACCTCTAATTTTTCTGAAAAGACAGACAATTTTGTCCACACAAAATCCCTGAAATATTTTAAATACAATCAGTGTTTTCTTTTTTTAAAAAAGAAAGAGGGACAGTGAGACAGAGAGAAGCAATTTTTATTTAGCTTTTCATGTGACTTTTGTTGCTCTGGGACTTCATTACATATGTGGTGCTGGGGTTTGAATTCGCGTACTCATGCATGCCAGACAAGCACTGTAACCGCTGAGCCACCGCTCCAGCCCTGGTCTTTTCTTAATTTATAATTTTTAGTGTAGAACTATTTACATGTTTTATCACTCTCATTCTTTTATTCTTTTTTTAAAAATATCTACCTTAGTGTGTCATAAACAGTGACAATTTTTAAGATAAAATATTACTATACATTCAAATACAGGTCCAACATTTAAATGAGCAGTTTTCAAAATTCTCAGCAATATAATCTAAACTTTAGTGTAGTGTATAAATTAAGTTCCAAATTCATAAACTCCAGAGACATTTTTCTTTCCCATTCTTTGACCTAACCTGCTTACCATGCCTGTAAGTAAAGGAAAACTCATGGCAGAAACTGCATTTGATACTTAAGAAAAACCTACCCACCTACCCAGGGAGAACTTGCAATGGGGAGACCTGACAGGATGTTAGGATCCAATTCCTGAATTTTAATTAGCTTTCTGTTATAAATGAAAATTAATAATTCTTTACATAGTTCTCACATCACTTTCCCTCAGTTTCATCTGATAACTCCAACTTTATGGCTCAATAATCACTTATGCTGCAAAGAGGGTGATTTTTCTAGTTTTACTTATTTATAAACTAATATATTTTTCTCTTTCTGTTTTCTTTTGTGTATTTAAAATAAATTTTGATGGATAAACATGGCTTTAATTTCATTGCAAACAACAAAACAATCAGCAGAGATTTAACATGTTATTTAACATATTATAACATTTGACATATTATTTTGATATTTTTAAAGATACTAAAAAATTATATTGACTATAGCAGTCATCAGATAAGAAAATTCACATTTTACATAAAACTTAAATTTATTATCAACATTTACAATATTACTACTCCAAATGTACACTTATATATGCATAAAATAGAAAATCGTACACTAATTATTCGTTAGTATCTCATAATTTTTCTACAAATTTACCTTAGAAATTCTTGTTAAAAAATAACACGGATAAGCTTGATGTAATCCTCTCTTTACATGTTTCCATTTTCCTCTGTCCTTTTCTCCTCCCTACGGATACTCGTAATTCTGAACTTGGTGGTACGATGCGTGTGTATGTGTTAGAAACATACAGCTGGGCATGGTGGTGCAGGCCTGTAATCCACCAACTCGGGAGGCTGAGGCAGGAGGATCACAGGTTCAAAGCCAGCCTCAGCAACACAGTGAGGTCCTATGCAACTTAGTGAGACTCTGTCTCCAATTATAAAAATAAAAAGGGCTGGGGATGTGGCTCAGTGGTTAAGAACCCCTGAGTTCCATACCTCGTACAAAAAAATAAAAATAAAAAAATCTCCAGCTGATTATTTCTTTGAGTCACTTAATCTATTTGTACAACTTTAATTCCATATTTTTTCTTTCTTTCTTTCTTTCTTTCTTTTTTTTTTTTTTTTTACCAGGGACTTAATCGAGGAGTGTTTAAGTACTGAACTTCATCCCCAGCCCTTTTATATTTTTTATTTTGAGATAAGGCCTCATTAAGTTGCTGAAGCTGGCTTTGAACTTGTAATCCTCCTGCCTTATCCTTCTGAGTTGTTGGGATTAGAGGCTTGTGCCACATTGCTTGGTTTACAATTTAATTTCTGAGATTTAATTTATTCCTGTTGATGTATGCAGCCCTAATTAAATTTTTTAATTATGATGTAATATTTACACCTTATGAATATTCCATAGTTTGGAGTTTAGAATCTCTGGTACTGTAAGACATTTTGATTGTTTCCAAATATTAGAAACAATAATCCAATAAACTTTTCTCGGATTTTTTTTGTATATTGTGGATTGAACCTCTGGGCTCTTTTCCCACTGAGCCACATGATTTATAGACAGGGCTTCCCTAGGTTGCTTAGGGACTTGCTAAGTTGGTAAGGCTGGCTTTGAACTTGCAATCCTCCTGGCTCAGCCTCTGCTAGCTTGCTGATGGATTACAGGCATGTGCTACTGTACCTGACTCCTAATAAGAATTTTGCTCATGTATCCATAAAGCACATTGTGAGCCAATTTGCCGTAAAACAGTTCTATCAGTTACACTACCATTAGGGTGCATGACAGAAAACAGTTTGATGATTTTACAATGATATTTTCCTACTTTTTAAAAAATTTCCCTAATTATCAATGACTTAAGCATATTTAAAATATACTAATTGATCATTTGATTATTAATTTTTCTTTTTTGTGATCTTTGCAGTTTTCCTAAATTTCTTTCTTTTTTCTTGATCAACAGATCCTTTTATTGTGTATGAAAAAATGTGATGCCTTCTTACAGTGTTAAAAATATACAGAGAATCAAAATTTTACATAATGGCTTCTTTTCTTTTCTTTTTTCTTTTAGAGGGTCATTTTTATTTATTTTTTCATCTGGCCTTTGTTTCTCTGACACTTAGTTCTGTATGTGTTGCTCAGGTTGGAACCTGGGTCCTTCCACTTGCAAGGCAAGTCCTGTAACCACTGAGTCACTGCTCTAGACCTATGTAATGCCTTCTTAACCTCAAAGATCTTCAACAAAATTGAAAGTGATTCTGTTATTAAAAAACAAAGGAGGGCTGGAGCAGTACCTTGGTGGTTTCAATGGTTGCTTGGGGTGCACCAGGTCATGGGTTCAAACCCCAGCACCACATACACAATTAAGTGTCAGAGCAATGAAAGTCACATGAAAAACTAAATAAAAATTAATTCTCTTTCTCTCTTTCTTACTGTCCCTCTCTCTTGAAAGAAAAAAAGGAAATATAAAAATAAAACTAAAAAGCTACAGGTTTTGTTTTATTTTCTTTTTTCTTTTTCCTGAAGATTCTCACTATGGATCTAAAACTGCTCCAAACACATATTCAAACAACCATACTCTATGTAATTATGGTGAACACTTCCTGCTGGAAGGCACAAATATCAACACTATTCTTGTTAATATAAATATGCACTAATTACTTAGGAGGGAGAAAATGTTGAGGGCATAGAAAGAAAGCTGAGGGAGTAACATTCAAGGTCTGCCTGAGCTAGATTTGAGTATAAATGACTTGGATAAGAGAAGAGGCAAACTGCTTGAACAAGGGCTCAGACTGAAGGTGCCCCGTGAGAGGAGGGGCAGTAATGAGTGTGGGATCCAAAAGGGTGGTTATTAAAAGGAAGCCAAAGTAAAGAATTGAATAATGTAGACTCTCTTTAAATCATACCCCCCATTCCTTTAGGATCCCCATAGGATAATAATTGAAAATCCATTCATGCAGCATACAAGGATCTTCAACAACTCATTCTGTCCACATTTATTTTCAGGTTCATCCCCAATTTCTTCCCCTGTAGTTTCCTTGCCAGCCATAGGAAGCCTGTGGATTTCTGAGTTCATCATTGCTACAGTCCACCATTCCTAACAGCACCCAGCTTTCCTAGAACTTCCCACCTCTGTGGATGCTTGGTGGACAGCCCCTTCCCAACTTGTTGTGTATGCACTTTTCATAAGCTAGTGCCAAACTTCACCATGTACCTGTAGATCTAGAATGTGTTCCCTGTCCCCAGTGTATTCGTCATCTTTTCACGGTGTATCATTTTCCTGTCCTCGTGAGCTCAGATTCCTGTCTTTGCTTTTGTATTCAGTGCAGGTCGCAAGGTGACCATGGTGGAGTCATTTGCTCAATGGCCAAGTATAGCTGGAAGATGCTGGAAGGAGAAGACTGTCCATGGTGGAGCTATAAAGACATCATGATGAGACATAAGGCAAATCGGCTGAGCAGGACTCCTCATGTACAAGCCACTCTGCCTTCCAGTGTGTGAAGGCCACACGGCAGGCTTTCCGCTTATGGGACAAGAAATGAGGGCATGAACAAAGGCAATTATTTGTAAATTAGCTAGCTGCAGAATCAGAATAATGGCCAACAGATCAGCTTTAAATTGGAAAATGCCTAAGGGACAGAATCAACTCCTCATTGTGGAGGTTGACGTTCACCTTAGGAAGGAAGTCATCCTCCCTAGGAAGGAGAGAGAAAACATGAATGTACAGTTGCTTTTTAAAAGTAACAGAAAAATTAGTGATATCGTGACATTTGTAGCCAAACAGATGGAGATGGAAAAATTATGCTGAGTGAAGTATCCCAAACTCAGACTCAAGGACCAAATGTTTTCTCTCATTTGTGGAAGCTAGAATACAATAGGAAACAGTATGACAGATGGCTAAGATAATAATAATCTCAACATGAATGAATTTTTACACGAGTAGGGAGAACCTTGCCTAGGATGCTGGGAGACATGGGGAGGGTGGCAGAGAGGGGGAGGGAATAGGAAGGACATCAAGGAGGATGGAGGGAGGGAGTATGGGGAAATCAACTCAGTGGAGAACCTTCGACTTCCATGAGAGGTCCAACTAACAGGGGGGTTAATTAGAGGGAAACATGGAACCATGGGGAACCCAAAGGGGGAACCATGGAATGGCATCAGCCTTGGCTTGCTCTGTCATTATATATTTGTTCTTGATTGTATGACAATGCTTCCTTCCTAAATACTATTCCTAAAGATAGTATTAATCTTAAATGAATAAAAAATGAATTAAAAAATGTAATAGAAAAGTTACCCTGAAAGTATTTGAATTCTGTATGAGATCTGTTGAGGTAATTTTGATTTTGTTTTTTCATCTGGAAAGTGAATAATATTTAGCATAATATTAATTTAGCATAATATTTCATCACATTGGTTGACTAGCATGACTTGACTACTTTCATACCCATCTTGAGGAAAGCCAAATAATATAAATAAGTAAATAACTGATGTAGAAGATGGAGCAAAACTCCTATTTTCTGACAACACAAACCAGGTCTAAAGTTTTCTTTAAAAACATTGAAAAGCAAATTGAGCCTATTATAATATTCTCTTGCCTTGTAAGAATGGCTTTGACAAGGTTTGCCTGCATATTTCATTAATTTTGAAAACTGTCTGATAAATACATGGAATGTTATCCCTTCATTTCTTCCTCTCTCTTAACAAGAAACAAAACATTGTATTTTAGGCTTAAAATATTTGCATACTTGTGTTTATTCAAGCATTTGATCATTTAGGATCAAAACCAAGAGAGTATGAAACTTTGAAAGGAGTGCAATTTTTATTTTTTGTAGTTGTTTGCTTTTTCACTTCTGGAAGAAAAAAAATAATACAGCAAAAATATTTTTAAAGTACAAGAGTTTAAATCATGATGAAATACTATGGATGAGGCTGTTGTTAGCCATATAAACCAATCCGTATCTCAGATCATGGAGAGTCTGTTCATGTTATGAGGAATATCTACATAATAATTTTGTTTTCTTATTTTAATCAAGGTTATTATATGAAGGGAACAATTCCTTGGGCAAAATTACTTTGGTTAAATGAAATATTAACTAATGACTGTGGCTTGCATTCAGATAGACAACTACATAGGGTGGCTCTTCTGTCTACTTGAATTTCTTAGTGAAGTTTAATATTTTCCTCTTCTAGACACAGCTAGCCTGCAATGAGGCCAAGCCAGGAGAGGGGAAGGGAAGTTCTGAGTTTCGACTTGTATTTTATATCATTCAATCCAATCGCAGTATTGAAATTGTTTCAAATGTAATTCATCATTCTTAGGAATGAGAGAAAATCCATACAGATGCCATCATTTTTACTCAGGAGCATATGAAAATTACCCACACTAAATAAATGTAAAGCAGTTGGAATTATAGTGGTGGTGACACAGAAGTTCATTTGTGTTTTGTTTCATTTACAAGTTCTGCCTACGCTGTGTTTATTTTGAAAGTATATAAATTGTTTTAACTAAAAAAAAAAATAAACTCTTCCTCTTCGAGCCAACGGAATGTGTTAATACTAGGTTAGACAAGCTGGGAAAAGATTTTACAAAGGAATTTTGGTCCTTAGAATTTACTCTTCAATTGTACTTTTAACTAGATGTGGGGTTGGCAACTGTCTGTAATCCCAGTGATTCAGGAGGCTGAGGCAGGAGGATCACAAGTTTGAGGTCAGCCTCAGCAACTTGGAGAGATCCTAAGCAAGTTACTGAGGCCCTAAGCAACTTAGTGAGACCCTGTCTCAAAAAATAAAAATGAAAGGGCTGGAGTGGTGGCTGAACAGTTACAGCGCTTTCCTGGGATGCGCAAGTACATGAGTTCAAGCCTCAGCACCACATACACAACGAATTCTTAGCACATTGAAAGCCACATGAAAACTAAATAAAATTATCTCTTTCTCCCTCTCACAGGGTCTCTCTCTCTTTAAAAATAAATAGATAAATAAATAAAATAAAAATAAAAGGACTAGGAGTGTGGCTCAGTGGTTAAGTGCATCTAGACTCAATCCCCAGTAACCCCACCCCCCAAAAAACTCAGCAATTTAAAAACTTAAATTATTACTTATTATTTTAGCCACAGAAGTTCTATATTCTTACAGTGGTCCTCTAGGGTATTTTTATTTTTGTTTTCATTTTATATCTTACAATACTTTAAGGTTTACACATGGTTTCACAATCCTTGTCTCATTTGATATTCCAATATCAATATATGGATAATCCTATATAATAGGAGGAAAACATGGTTTTGTCTACTTTAGAGCAAAGGAAACCAACATTTCTGGAAGTAAAGTAAGCACCCCAGTTCATACTATTAATGAAGTGTGAGGACAAGACTCCAACTCAGTCTTCTGATTGGTTTTGCAAATTTGGATCCTGCATCTCAGTGCTCATACTCAATTTCTCTTTTACAGGTAAGAATAAACCATAACTGCAAACTAAGAAAGATCCACAACAACGAACATTTCCAAGCATCCGTTGTGAAAGACCCTTCACCAACTGCTACTTCTCACTGTTTCTTGCTCTTAATGACAGTCCTGTGGGTGGGGATGAGTGTTACCACCCTGCAGGTAAGAACTTGGAGGCTTGGATAGATGTGGGGGTCTAGCCAAGGTCTGACACTGAACTCAATAAATTGCATTCATATGTCTGTGTCGTTTTTGGAAAAAAAGTGATATTAACTAAATCACAAAATATCTCAATATTTTTTTCTATATCTGTTGTACAGAAACTATTTAAATGAATTATGCAACTAAAAAAGTTTTCTGCACAGCCTCACACAATAATAAGGAATTAATTATTGAAGAACTAATTAATGCCATTAGTCTGAATTAATAATGAGGCAGACATTTATTTCTCATCTGTTATCAAAGGTGATGTTTAGCTGGCATGAACAGTAGATGGATCCCTTGAGTGTCTGTGTAATGCCTTTTGTTAAATATTTTCTATATGTACTTGCCTGTAGTAGTCTCAAATCAAACAGATCCATATCTATAAAAATATTAATATATTATTTATTAACTCATGGCACTTGGAAAAAGGAGCTTGTTGGGAAGCAAATATTCCAATCAAAATGCCAAAAAGCTTTGCATTTTATGAATGTATATTTACCATCTAACAGAGAAAAATTCAAATCAATGGGTTAAAACACTAAATTGAAATAATCTCTTATA